>JAAAKL020001353.1:0-31482 GCA_010016065.2 Carybdea cf. marsupialis auct. non (Linnaeus, 1758)
CTTTTTGTCTACAAAGCAACGGTTTTCTTGCTTTGATGTGAATGGATTCTAATACGGCCAAGTGAAAAGCAGACCTAAGAATCATATCATTAGAGAAACACTGAAAATTTCTATTTTGGTGAAACACAATAAGGTGCTCTGCCTCAAAGTCAGTGAACTAAAAGCCTTTGTCACCATCTTGATGTTTTGAGGCGATGAACAATTACCACCAGAGAGACAGTACTGCAAAGATGCTGTTGATTTACTTGTAGGGGAATGCAACAGCACAAGACAGTTGTGTTAGAGAAGTCAAAATCAAATCACTGTTTGATATGTCGAACTCAAACTTTCGAAAATTCGGTATCTTCCATGGGCAGCTCTCTTTCAACGAAATGATGGTAATGTACTGTGGCCACCACGGTTTAAGACAATTTATTGTGAAAACCTATAAGAGACGATTTAAAATTTTAGGCTTTATGTGGTGTAAATAGGTACTGTCTTCAATTTGACCTGTTTTGTGGAGATAAAGAGGTAGACGAGAAAGACAATAGGAGTGCATAAGATACACCCCTTCGTATTTAACTCATCATGACATTGTGGCTGCCTCGAAAAATGCACTCTGCGCATTCAAAGAGTAGTTTCGACGAAAAATACCAACGTTGCCATTCGTTGTCATCAATTATCTTAATCAAATCGACTAGGATTCCACTGATGTCCGATTTATTAAAAATAAGATTATAATCTATAGTAAATAACAAATAGTGATGATTGGTGCAAGTCAGTTTACACTAACAAACAAAACCAGAAGAAACAAAACCAGAAGAGTAGGCCCCTATACGACTGGGAATAAGAATAAAACTTACCGGTTGGTATATTCATGCAATTTCACAGATGTTTACGATCACTTGACCTTTGAATCCTACAGCTGGGACATACTTCTGTTGCACAGTGTTGAGCTCATGAGGCACTGCCTACTGAAACTAAAAAACGCTATAATGAATCTCTAATTTCTATCAGCTTTCCGCTGACCTGTATCACAGCAGACCATTACAGTGACAATTACATTGTGCAATGTTCTGGACACACCGACAGACTATAATGTTTACTCAAATAATTTTTTCACATCCTGAACCCTGATGATAGTGTTGATTGAGAAGGGGTCAAGGGCCGAAAATATGGGCGATACTGACCATCATGAATGGCTTACCAATGTGTTTCGTATAAGCATACAGGAAGAGAAGTGGCACTGGTTTTTGTCTACACGCGTTATTGAAATGGCAATAACAAGTATAAGCCTTCTTCATTGCCTGATCGCTGAAAGTAAAGCAATTCTTCTGTTTGACGAGATGCGTCCGAGAAAGGCATGTGAAGATATAGGAAAGGGCAGGCATCAGCAGTCATGAAAAATTTGATGGAATGCATCTTAATCGGACACACGTGAAAATCCTAGGCCTTGTCAGGGGGTTGGTGGGAGGTTTGCGCTAAGAAACCAAGAACACTCTTTCCAAAGTGCAATGTTACCCTCTGTCCCCACTCCCCTGCTATAGGCCATATCACATAACATTGGAGAACTAATGTAATGTTTTAAGCCCCCTACACACTGTATGTTTATGCTATCTCTTGCCATGAAATTGTCTTCAAAACCTCTTAATGTTATAGTACATGCCAGCTGCGTCATCTCAATCCAAACATGTTCTAAAATGATGAAAAGTAAACGAACTGCGACCTTATTTGGTGTCATTTGCATCCCATTAATGGCAACAACAGTACAGAAATGAATACCCGAAGCTCCTTGCTCTGTCTCCTTTGAAGTCAACGCTTCATACTATTCGATTCAGTACTTACAAAGGCTTACCGTCTCTTCTACTTATCCTTAAACACCAATTGTCTGTAGATGAGGGCAGGCAAAGTGTAGGTTCCAAGCCATTGAATAGCCTTGGAATTGTCACACAGACACACTTATTCCCCTGGAGATACCTGGTGGCATTTACGTAGAATAGGCGTTATTGGTTCAAATAGGGCCATAAAATATATTTTTCCTTTATGAATTCTTGATCTGTTGTTTCCTCTTCACCGCAGATCTCTATTCTTCGCTCTTTTTCCTCATGGCCTTTTCCTTCCGATGGACCACCGTCAACAAGTATCTGCTATACCCGTTACGACAAGGCCACTATGCCCACTTATCTGTCGTCTGTTGTTCCTTCTGCGTTCGCGAATGACATAAAGAGGCGACCATGAACGTCTTCGGCATATTTTTTGGTTGGACTGGGACTAGCGCGCTTTTATTCGTAGGTGGCATTAAGCTCTATGCTCCATGCAACTCCTCATACCTGCCATGCACTTACTTCACTTCTCTTCACCGTAGTACGAATGGTTATAGGGCCCTGAGTGCTATCAGGGTACAACCATTCATTCACCGATCTCGCCAGGTTTATGTATCATTCTCTGATGAACACGGCCTGTTTTTAGCAGGAATTAGAACTTCGAATTTTCTTTTTAAACGAGCCCTTTCCGTTTAGTTTTGAAATAATAGAAAATCTAAAAGTAAGGATATGCCTTTACAACTGAGAAACAAAAGCCCATTGCTATTGTATTCAGATTGCTGGGACTGATAAGCGCGAGCTATGAAGGGTATCGTATGACGTCATTACATACTTGAGTCCTGAATAGACGTGCCGCCACGGCAGTTAAATTTTTGAAAATCTTCCACCCACAACTCTGTTTTTCCAGTCACCTCTTGAAATTGATTAATGCATCTCACTACCACACCTTCTCAAGCCCCACGTTTATAATGCCAATCCGCAAGCCAAAGCGGTCTTCCAACTCCAAAACTCGCCTCCGGCGATTAAATCAACGAAAATTGTCTGACAACGCATTATTTTGCTTCCATTCCATTCGTTGGCGCAATGGAACTTTCCGTTTGATTGACCGCGGATTGATACTCGCAACTTGATTCGATTTGATTTTTTTTTTACCAAAGAATTTGAAACAAGCCGATCTAGCAATCGGTCGCGCGTTGCATGACTTGAAAGATTCACGTGTCACTTTTTTCGTATTTCTGGCTACCACCCCTCTTCCTGCCACCACGCTAATTGATAATCCCCCGTGTTTCCGAGCACTTCGAGAAATCAAACTGCTCTGAACAGTCAGCCACTACGCGTATTCCCAACTAGTACGTCTTTTCGGGACTCCGGAGTATGCGATCGTGAAGAGGTACAGCTTGTGATTCAGCAAAGGCTCCGGGAAGCACACATGCAGCGTTTCTAGTGCATCAGATTGGCATGTCGAAAGGCTCTTCTTGAAGAGAAGTTTGTCTTTGTTATGGTATTGCTAAAACGAGAAAAGTTCTTACTATCTGAATTTTTCCCGATCATTTTACTCTTGTTACAGAGGGAGAAAGATATTTGAACCTCCGCGGTTCTTAACATGCAGCCAAGCAGTTGAACAATTGCTCGCTGTTATAAATCGAAGGAAAGAGAACGGAGAAGACACAGGTAACGGTTCCCTTTTTACGTCGTCATTTTTAAAATTTTGATGCCGATTATCGGCGCTATCTCTTCTTTTTGGATAGTGTACTTGCCTCGCTTTGTCTAATCCTGTCCTCAACTCTGAGGGTCGGGGACCATGGACTGTTGCACCAGCGCTCTTCACTGCTTCCTGCCCCAAGCAGCGGCCATGCATTCTGCCAGCGTGCTCTCAGTCCATTCCTTGATATTGTCCGTTCACCGCCTTCTAGTTCGCCCCCTTGTTCGCCTCCCGTCCATCCTGCCCTGAAGTATGTCTGTGCACAGGTTCTTGGCTCTGTCGATGATACTGTACAAAACTGCGCTAATCTTTGATATAATACAGGACGTTGTAATCATTACGATGATCGGCGCTATCCTCGACTTCTTGATCCCCTTCTATTTAGAGCTGAGGCAATAGAAAATCAGCCACTCTACTATTTCTACAAATTATTGTTCCCTCATTCCAAAGGTACCCCTGTTACCAAAGTGGATTGTCGCTATAATTATAAGTGAATGACACCCCGTAGTAAACATATCCGTTAGATATTGGGTGTGGGTAACCCTGAAAGAAACAGTAGCTACTTTCACGTGGTTTCAAAAGATTTGCTTACGCCTACACTTAATTTTGGTCTAATTTTCATAATATATCGTACATCACCGTAATGAATAATAGCATTTGTAAAGCATTAAATATTGAAAGGAAAAGGAAAATAGCGCATTAAAGCAGAGATTATTATCATTTCATTATCTCTGATTAAAGGAATGTTGGAATGCTGAATCTTGCGAAGTGAGATGAGGATATCTTTCTTACCCAACAGCACTACAATCAGCCGTTAAAACTCAAGGGGTCACTGAATACATTAAGAGGGAGCGAAATTAATTATCTTAAATTTTGGTATTATTTTAAATTCGAGCAGTTTTCAGGAGATTGGGTATTTCTCAAGCGGCATTGCCCCTAGAGCTACGGCCCCACTCGTCCTATATGCTTCTTAAAGGCCACAATGAAGGCCTTCAGAAAGGTGCTCGGCACCTATGAAATACTTTACATTTAAACAGAGAAGAATATATAAGAACCTATAGCCTTACTCTTAATAGAGCAAACTTGTCCCTCTACTAAAAATTAGTATGGTAGTATCTTGCTAATATTACACTGTCTGCGCTTTAAACGAGACCACAGATAAATTTAGAATATCGAAGTGTCCAATTAGAGAGAGAATGCTTTAGGATACGGATAATACGACGCAATTAAAGCTGGACTACCAAAGCCCCTCCGCTTTTCGTGCCCCTCCGCTTTTCATGCCCCTCCGCTTTTCATACCCCTCATTATGAGCACTGATCATTATTACTTTTCAGCAACATTTTTGCACTCTAACCTTCTTAGGACGACCCCCAAAACTGTGTTGGAGTCCCCGAGAGAATTATATTTCCAAGATACAATTTTACTCATATTTTAATTTTCTTCTGCAAATATTACATCATATAATTGAGTGTAATCTCCGTTGAAAGTATGAATGGGTTCAACTGTTATTTTAATTTCTCTCTACAAGAGGAGCATTTAGTCCGTTGCGCTCAAAGTATACCTCGTGTTTACAAACAGTTCGTGTTTACAAACAGCTCGTGTTTACAAACAACTCGTGTTTACAAACAACTCGTGTTTACAAACAACTTGTGTTTACAAACAGCTCGTGTTTACAAACAACTCGTGTTTAAGGCTTAGCTCTCTTAGTTTTGAGCAATTCGAAGTTAGGAATTAAATTATAGATAAATGATATGATATACATTTCAATGCAGCCTTCTACACAACATCATTACACTAATTTAAGGCCCCAAATACAGAGCGTCCGTAGGAGTTACATAGACCTGCCAGCTCCGGCACGACCGGCACGCCATTGATGACATTATATAAAAAGCTTGATGCCTTAATGAACTTAACGGCTATTGTATTCCGAATTTTCCCTTAGGAGAACTCGACGAGGATGCGCTTTGTGTCGGTCTGGCACGCGTTGGGTGGAAGACCCAGATGATCAAAGCAGGAAAAATGAAAACAATGCGCCACTGTGACCTCGGAGAACCCATTCATTCACTCATTATTCCAGGCAAAATGCATTACCTGGAACTGGACATGCTAAAGCAGTTTTCTGTAGATAAATCGGAGTTTGAAACGAGGCCGTAGACTGTTCGAGAATTATTACAAAGTTGTATTATGGAAACTTAAAATCAATTTTTCTATTTCAGAATCTGAGGAGAAGTTGTTTGCACTTGGATACTCTTCGCTCTTTTCCGTTTTACGGAATTTAGTATTAAGACGTAAGGAGTAACTATTTGTGTGGACATAATGATATGGTTGAACGCAACATTGTCTACCTTTTAACGAGCTTATGATGTAGGGTATCATCCAGTCACCATGCCGTATTCATTCGTTCACGAACGGGACAAAAACACAAGTTAGAAATTGTAAAAGTTGATGATTTTTAAAGAAAGTGCTCGAAGTACTTTTTACCCGTATATTTCAATTTCTTTAATATGCCATGCCTTTAGAAGTTGAATTTGAGTCGAGTTAAATACGCGTACGAGTCTAGCACCGATCTAATAGAAGGCATCGTCATGGATTTATCATTGATTTAATTTCAGAATTTTCTTTAACGCGTCATAGTACAGTAGTGGCATAGTTGGAGAGTGTCAGACACACAATCCGAGGGCCGTGAGTTCGAACCCTAAGCTTGCCTGCCACGATCCCGGAGGTACTGTGCTCTGCCGTCTGCTCTCGTGAAGTTGGAAACTATGTTTCGATAGATAGGACAGAGAGGGAAACTGCAAGCATGAATAGATAAGAATTGCCATCCTAAGGCAAAAAGTAGCCCGTTCCTAGAAGTGGCTTCGGCCTTGAACAGGGTGAAAAAAATAGGTCTAATACAAATCCGAGGGGTAAAGGTAGCCTTTGGCTGCTTGGATCGTTCTATCATTTTTATCAGGTTAGTTTATCATCATACCCGCGTTCTTGTTTCTGGTCAGTTCTCGTTACGTTGAGCCAAGTCCTTTCTAATTTTTGTCACTGTTGCGAATATATCTTTTTATCTTGGTAAAAAGACATGCTTCGGTACTAAACATCACTACTCATGGCTTGTCATCTCAGGCATTTTCGAATTTGATGAGACTAGTGTCAACAATTAGGGAAACAAAACCAGGTAAGGCCGTTATTAATATCTCAACAAAAATATACAAATACTCTAAGTAACTGTTTTACATTTGATTTCATGGTAGATTCTCCCATGCATTTGCGATTGACAAGCATAATCTTGGCTGTAAACCTTCACAGTGGATGACGGAACCCTAGCTCGATTACAGGTGATTGGTGCGACGTAAAAGTCAGGCGGTCACTTAAATCTGTGAAAAACGTGCTCAAATACCTACGCCCTTTAATCTATTCTACAAGGGGTTTTCAAATATACGTTATTACACGCGGGGTAGAGCCCCATTAAATCAATAACTCATGATAGTTCAAAACAGTCAAGGCCCAATAGCAGAAACTTGGCAATACTGCAGTTGTTTGTGTTTGGAACATGATGAAATTCGTTAGCAAAGTTTGATTGTTCACATGTTTTTTTTTTGATAACATTTACATTTAATTCCTTAATTTAACTTAATCTTCGTCATGTCTTTGGTGCTTCTATTTCTTGAATTTGCTACCCTAAATACCCTTCTTTGTCCTTTCACCGCCTCCAGAACTTCGTACAGATCCCTGAAGGCTTCATTTCTCGCTGCTGCTCTTTCGGCCACTTTATTTATTTCTCTAGGCAATGCTCTGTCTCCTTCATCCTGTTTTTCTTCCCATCTCTTGTGGTCTTCTTTCTTTCCTCGTTTTGCAGTGTGAACTTCTTCATTAAGTCACCATGCATCTTTATATTCCCAAATAATTTTATTACTCTCTCCCATTCCATACATATCCGCCATGAATGCATCCAATTACGTCATTATCTTGTCCTACATGGTAACTCAAGTCACCTGCTGCACTACATGGCTCAACAGCTTCTATCTTTGCCATCTCTAACACTTAACTCTGTTTAAAACATATCTTTCTCTTCCTCGACATTCCCAACTTGGGCAGGGAGGGGGCATATGAACTAAAGACGCTAAGTCTGTATTCGTCCATTCCTTGTATGTACCTCAGTGACATAACTTTCAGATGCCCTGCTAGGACAATTCCTACACAGTTCATTCCCTTTTCAAAGGCTCCATTGTAAAACAATTCGAATCCATCACCAAGTAAATTGCCTTAATTCCCCTCCATCTTGCTTTTTGTATGCACTGTCCATCCACTTTACAAACTTATATATGCTATGACACGTCCTCCCCTTATCATGGTTCCTAAATTTAGTGTTCCTAGTCTTAATAGTCGAGCTCTCGTCTTTGGCCACACCCACTCTTGGTCCGGTAGCCCTTGTCTATCCACAGAGTTAAGACGATGTCTCAGTTTATCGCTACCTGGCGACACCCTAGTATTATTCATCCTCCTCATTCGGCCCATTCCATATTGAGTTTTGGCAGAGTTTAACGGCCAGACGCCCTTTCTAACGCCAACGTTCCCTATTTCGCGGGCTTTGGACCCGCACTTTGTTGGGCTAAATTAACCCCCACTCCACCCCCAGGGCTTGTGGCAAGTATTCTGGAAGTAGTCTGGGAAGACGTTGAGTATCCGATGTGACGCCCGTCACTATGCTTAAGACAATCACTCTTGAGCGGAGGGTCCGAGTGGCAGAGTTTCGGAGTTCAACAGAGTACAGTGAGCTATAGACTTTCAGAGTTTAGAGTTGCATTAATAAATTATGTAAAGAAATATGGGGAACAAAGATGATCTTGTCTTATAAAGATTCTAGTTCTGACACGATTTGTTACTACTATTCAGTACAGCTATTGACTCTTGAAGTATTTTAAGTTTAAAGGTGGCATATAAGCAGTTTGAGGTATTATGCAAAGGCGACTTTTGCTCTATTTTTCTGCCTTTTTTGCTGATCTTTTTCAGTTTTGTCTGTGCAAAAACTAGGTTGTTATGTTACGACAGTACACGTTTCGAGCCTAAGGTCAAACTCAAGGAACTGAGGTGGTGCTCCACCCACCACCCCGTTATGCATCGGGTAAAGGGATTTTGCGTCTCATTTATATCATGCACAGTAAACCCCTGTACGTTCCACCCCTTCTTTAAACCAGGAAAAAGACCTCGATCTACAACGATTGCTTCCTCGTTGGTTGCTTTTAGTTATATAATGTCCAATATCAGGTAATCAAGCCCTAAGAAAACGAAAATCGAAAAGACAAATGTTGGGGTACAAACAAAGAGGCGTTCAAATTCACTAATATCTCGTTTCTTGATACAAGTTTTCCAATTACAAATATTTGCTCAAAGCAAATCCCAGTTGCTACAAATATTATTTACTATAACTACATAATTTGTATGCTAAATTTTTAAATATACATGCGTTTATTGAAAACTATGCAGGCATACATTTATTTCGCTAAATACATCAAAATGTTATTTACAAATTTGTAGCAAGATAAGGCTAAGTATTGTTGTCTACATGAAATCATGTCAAGTTGTTTACTGGCATTGCTACATAACGATTGTCACAGCTGTGAGCCGACATACGATGCAATACGATTTAGATCAGAGGTGGAGAAACGTCCGATTGCCTACTAATTTCTGGTAGCTCGCGAAAATGTGTCACGAAGAGTCGCTAGTTGATAAATGTGAAGCCTTTCTGGAAGGCAATCAATGTCTTTTCAACTAGTAATTGGATGTAACAGTCAGAGCTGGCATTGGTAGTTCTGAATGCAGATTATTGTGGTATTTTACACCAACATACATACCCACACACACCCATACACACACACGCATTCCCATACACACACACACTCCCATACACACACACTCCCATACACACACACATACCCATACACACACCTATACACTCACCCATACACACACACATACACACACACACACGACTCTGTAACACATGCCTATCCCCGCCCCACCCCATCCCCTGCCTTTCAAGTACACTGTAAGTACTCCATATACAGTAGCTGTGAGTTGGTTTCGACTATTGAAATTGATGCTATCCCTGTTTCATTGACTTTCAATAACTGTACATGTATCATATTGCAAAAGCACGGCCTTTGACAACTGATCCAATCATTAGAGTGAAATCTCGGTGCACTGAGTAAATCCTTCGTAATAACTTTTAGATCCGCAAACACAGATGTGAAAGCAAGCTGTTTACATAGAAATATACGTTTAATTGCAAAGAGCAGGCGATAGGATATTAAAATCGACTGATTATCAGCACCCTTACCCATATCTTGCAGGATAGAAATCCTCCTACTAACACAGGCTTGCTTTACGGAGACCTCGTCACAGATCATCCCACGAGAGCTAGAAAAGCTGACATACAACACGCAAGGGATAACAGGTCACCTATCTCAACTTTCTGCTCAAGAACAAGGGAGCGTGTGTGAAAGGTGTGTGAAAGACATCAAGAACGTCATATGTGGAGGGAAAGTGTGACATCACAATTTTTTCAAAGTTATCAATTCTTGTATAAATTCTTGATGGCTCTATCGCCCTAGTAGTAAAACGTCAACGGCAAAATTTAAGAGGGGTTCATCTTACTAACACCGAGATATTAACTTTCAAAGTTTCAACTCTCTCTAACCAGACCTTGCTATTTGAAGCTGGATCCTAACTTTAGGATCAAGGCAAAATTGATAGTCTTGAAAAGAGCTCTCTCAAGATACAAACACTTCTAGTTTTAACACTGTGCATACTACAGGTATGTATTTTTGGAAACAGATTATTCTAGAATTGCCTTTAGATATCAGGAGTCATGTACTATTTGCAAAATGTTATTTTTGACGTCATTACTAATTAATGGTATAGAAAGATACAGAAGTCGGATTTCCAAGAACACCCAAATTTCTAAGAACTTGAAATCAACAATAGCATATCGCACGTCTCCCGTTTCCCCGCATAATCTACAAGGCATCATTCAGATACTAGGATATGACATTCACTCAACTCCTCATCCCATCTTCTCCCGTATGGAGCATAATTGAGCACCAATCTTCCTATTTCTAAGCTATAAATTAGTTATGCCCGCATTAAACTGAAAGGCTACCCCCTTCCTCTCCACTACCAATGCCAGGAGTCACTGTCTCGACATACCAATTTTTCATTGTTGTACGATTGCAGAACCTAATCAGAAATTTGCTTGCAAGACTCGTTTCTTAAACACTTCACCTTGATTCAGTTAAATACACTAACCGTGATGCCCTGTGGCTAAGTAGTAGGCCTGGGGTCATTCAAAAAATTCGTACGCTCCGACACGGAGAAGGGGGCACCCCAAAGATTATAAAAGCGTATATCCTATCACAGACTAGTGTCTATTGTAAAAAGCAACAAGTAAAAGACTGGCCTATACTCAAGGTCTGCAATTCACGACCTGCCACCTATTAAGATACTGTGAGAATTAAGAGCCAAACTCTTTCAATATGTGTACAAACGCGAGAAGTGGGCTGAATGCAGCTTCAGAAGTACAGAGAGGATAGCATTTCTTCACTGTTAAGAGAACTTTTAACATACCCCTGGCCACCCCTCAGAGGAGGCAATTAACTAGTACTAAAATTCTACATGCTATACCAATATCTTTACGAGAAGGACATGGGCCCCAAATGTCTCCGCCTTGGCTACGAACCTGCCTAGCAACAGTGAGATAACCTGCATTTTAAGGCACGTTCTCTGATCAGCCACCGACAAAATGACAAAATTTATTTACAGATGTGCTATAATAACAGTTGTTAAAATGGATGATTTCTTGCATCGCTGGGTGCACCCTGTACCTACAGTCTAATCCACTAAAAAAAGTGGAGGAGGTGATCGATATGGTTTCAACTGTCAAAGAAAACTTAAAATAACCTTGTTTATTCTTTGAGCAAGTAGTCTTCCTTGTTCTTTGAAGCAAGCTGCTTTTAGTCACTGTATCGAGGTACGTGTGTCATAACAGCGGTATTGACAATGTAACTTGCCATGTGACCAAATTAGCACAGTTCGTATGGTCACTACACCTTCGTCCACATTTTTCCTTCTCCAAACCTGAAATGCAGCCTCTTTCCTTTCACTTTCTCTAATATGCTAAGTTTGCAGTAGTAACGCAATGAACGAGAAAGCTTGTCATAGTTCATGTTACGACTTCGTTTCTTATTGCCCCAAGCATTTGCAATTTTCTTGGTATCCAAAATCCGGAATTCTCGATTTTCTTGACTGACCCATTCCATGTAGTCATTTTCCGAACTCAGCTCATCTCGAAGGAAATCCCACAGATGATAGCACTGATTGGCTGTAAAAGGTAGAAAACGAAAAATGAATCAAAACAGGTTCAAATGATTCTTCCAATACCACGTTTGTGAATGGGATGATTTCAAAAAGAAGATTTGGTCTTTACAGTCGTGTATTTTCATGGGTCACAGCTGAGTGTGAGCAGCTAGCCCGGTGTAACCAGTGTTTTCTATGAACATAGAAAAACACTGGTATAACCTTTGGTGTGATTCGCATTTAAGTAAATTTAAATCATAAAGTCAAAATCAAATCAAAATTTAAATCACATTCTAATGGAGCATACACAGTGGCCTGATGGCCATCACATATTTGTCTAAATAAAGAGGTCTTCTTTGTAGTTACCTCACTCGACATTCACCGTAGCCTATTTGGATGCTTAACTGCTTCTGTAGGTTTCATTATGAGGTCCAGCTGTATAAAAGGGGGCCCTGATCTGTAGCAATTAAGAGGGAGGCCATTGGGTCGTCTTCTGTACTGAATAGTACCATAAGATGGCGTCAGAACTACACACTATTCACGACACGTTCGTCTTAGTTCTGCGTGTTTTTTCCACATAAACTAATAGTACAATAGAGTATAAATCTCATATGAGAATGTCACAGAACTCCACCTGATATCAAATAGATCTCCAAACTCTGAGCAAACTCTAAAACTCCAATCTATTCTAAGCCTATTTGAGTCACTATCCAGATCTTCTTCTATGTTGCATTTTGCCGTGCCGCACCTGGGATCTCTTTATTGCGAAAAATAAGCGTTGTATTTCCTCTTTTACTTACAGAGGGTAAATTTGAATGAGAAAATGCATTCACTTACGTCTCTTTCTTGGTCCAGGTTTCTTTTTATATTGATCAAAGTCTTGATCTCTTTCTGTGATATCTGAAATGACGGAAAGTGGAACATAAGAGGTAATAAACTATTAATCGTAGAAACAGTAGAACTGAACTAGAAGTGTAGGTCTTTACTCGCTTATGTGCATGGACCCTCATACGAAATTTGTTAACGACTGAAAGGTAAAGGTAGCCCCCCATTATTCTGAAGAGAGTCGGGGATGCAAGGTATTAAAGAATATCATGTCCTAGGCAACGACATGGTGAGGTAGGATGGCAGTGCCTTTCCTTGCTGCCTTCACCCTTCCTCACCTAATGCCAAGTAAACATGTTGGCTATGTAATAAGAGTTTCCGGATTGTGGCGGGCTTAGAACCATCAACCCACTGTTTGCTATACCAGCTCTACGCCTACTGGGGTAACTCTTTTGATTATTATACGTCGACCTAAATTATACTGTACTGCTACGCTTTGCGATTACGGTAGACTATCCAACCTTCCCGATCTCATCGGGATTGTCCTGCTTTCGACCATTTTGCCAGGCATTCCGACCAGTTGCTACTACGGACGATGAAAGTCCCGCTACAACTTGAATGAGTGAAAAGTCTCAAAGTACACAGCACAGGACTATAGCTGCGTCACTACGTAGCATAGAAATAACGAATTAAAATTCGCCGTAATTGCTGTTTAAAAGTTAAATGACTATATCTTCTTTGCCACCAACATATGACTGTGATTCAGTTTGGGGCGAAGTCATTTAATGAGACAGAAGGACATTACTGGTACATGACCTATGCAATACAAGGCAGAAGTATTTTGGGAAGCGTGATTCCGTTGCTTGATAGGAGTGGTCATAGGAGACGCCCACAAAATTATCGTCTGTGGAAAGTATCAACGTTTCGACATCTTAACTGTAGATCCTTTAACAAGGATACGTTAACTGGTAATTAGCTAACTTGTTTATTATTTTTCGTAGTAAGTACTTACCAAGTACTAAGGATATTCTTCCATCATCCCTTAGCTAGTACTCGATTAAAGCATAAACCATACACAACTTATAGAAAAGTGAACACATACCCTTCAAATTGTACTTTCAAAGTATTGTACGTGATACTTCAATAGCTTGTGAAATAGTATTTACGCAGGATTGCATAATCAGTCTTCACATAACAGGAACGACTGAAATTTCAGTCTAGCCATAAATGTCACATTAAGAAGCCTCACTTAAGCGAAATGTTAAATCTTTCATCAATATTGATCTCTCATTAACTACAAATGTTAGAATTATGAATCCAACAATAATCCGATATGCAAACATATATAGGGAAAATGGCTCATTTTAATTCCTTGGATTGAATATGAAATACGGGTTTTTAGTGAAGATGACATTAAGTATTGAGGTTTGGTTAATGATATCAAGGCTACTTGTGTTGAAAATGTGTTAACGACAAACAATAGCCTCGCAAGAAAATAGTGCTTATTCCCGTGCTTGTACCACATATAAGCCGTTCTTTATTTCTAAATATTTCGTAATTATATTGGGTTCACTTACAACTTCAATCTATCCTTACGAGGTATAATTGTGTATCAGTAATATCTTGCAAATAATCACTTTGTCTTTTGTATTCAAGTGTGCAGGAATCTTTGTCTCGCATTCACCCTTAACGAGGTTCACCTTTCGATAGCAATATGTTAAATGCGGAGATTACCTCTTACGGAAAGAAATTTTGCACGCCTTATTTTTCTCCTCTGGAATTTCACATCGTGTTTCAGGAGCCAGAGAAGTACACTCTTAAAGATTTACTATTAAGTTTCACAATTGATGTTTATTGCAGAGAATAAAGAAACCGATTTTATTCGATAGTTCAACAATTGCTTCGTTAGTTTATGGAAGTTGTAGGCGTTACATCATTTAAAACCAATTGTGACAGCACTGCCTGATCTTTAATCAGACCACGCAGCCAACTACTTACACAGATGCCAAAAACGTAAAATGTACGAAACTTTGAAGCTTGACTCTTACGTTGATAATTAGCTGACTTAGTAGAAGATCCTTAGCTTGCAACAACGTGCAAATCCATGCAAGATCACGACTATGAAACGTTTTTAAGAAGAATAAACAATCAATCAGTAAACATATCTTGATATATGGATAAGAAGGTGAAAGGATAAAATAATCGATCGATAAACATATCTTGATATATGGATAAGAAGGTTAAGGGATAAACAATCAATCGACAAACATATTTTGATACATGGATAAGAAGGTTATAGCATGAACAATCAATCGATAAACATATCTTGATATATGGATAAGAAGGTTATAGCATGAACAATCAATCGATAAACATACCTTGATAGATGGGATTCTCGTCTCCTTCAACTCCGTGAAATGTGTTGCCCTTACTCGTCAGAAAATTAATCTTTGCTTCACTGTTCATTTCATGACTTTTCTGTTTCAATGTTATCTCATCCTCCAGAATCTGAGTAAATGCATCAGCAGAGCAATCCTCGATGGGGCTGGAAAGAGCTGCAATGAGAGCTTGAAAATCTATGGCATCCTCGTCCGACTGTGGGCTAATTGCGTTTCCCATTCCTTCGGAAAGTTGGGGAACATCCGCTATGTGGTTGTCGCCATCCAGATCTCGTACGAAATCTTCAAAATGACCCTCTAAGTCCGAAGATGAGGAATTAGAACACGTGCTATAGTTCCTGTAAAAGTCTCGGCTACTGTTAAAGGATAGGGAGTCTACGTCGTGGATTGGCGTGCGCATATCGGTTAGGCCAAAACTCTCGGCAAGGTCGATAAATGGTGGCAAAGGCTCCTTTTCTGATGGATGATGAGGCGTTTTCTCGTTGGCAGGTAGAGAAACAGGCTGAAATAAGTAGTTTGTTGTCTGATTTTGTTGATTCAGGCCCCACGTGCACAGCTGTCTTTCAGAAGCGAGTGTGCAATTATTTGTCAAAAGCTGACTGCTACAAGTTTCCTCTTTTAGAAGTGAACTTTCGTCCGTTATTGACATTTGGAAAAGATCTTTCATGCACTTGGCTTCTGTAGCTGCCGTCTTACTAGCGTTCACTTGTGCATCTTGTTTCACTAACGGGCTCTCTGTCATCGATAGATCTGTTGATGCAACTTCGGTTGACAGTGTATTCTCAGAACCACAGGGCGTAACATCGCTATTAAATGCTACCTCATGGCTGTCCATTGTAGTGCTAGTATTTCCCGACTGCTCAGCAATGGTTTTAACTGAAGAAGCAACAGTTTCTATGTACTCACTACATTCATCTTCCTTAAATGATCGATCACATAACAATTTGCAAACATGGGCCTTCACTGGATCTGCTTCCAGGAATTTTGGCCCAGACAAATTGATCATCGAAAATGCATTTGAATTTTTCGATATCGGCACTTTTAGAGTGCATAACAAGAAAAATTCTTCCCCACTTGATTCAACGTTGATACTCTGTAGTGTTGGCACCATGCTTGTGAACTCTGCAATGGGGTCAAAGTAGAAGAAAAGATAACTTTAAACAGCTACAAAAACTACACTAAGTTACTTACTCTACATTCTACATTACCCGCCAGTTATTTTTTATATTTCACTTTGCTAATCTTTTTTCTATTTAAGATTTGAAGAATAAGCAAAGAGCCGTGACACTGGCTTCTGGGTGGCTATTGACCATAAAAGTTTTTCGGATGTTTAATATAAGACGAAGGACTCTCTAGGGTAACAAGTTCAAACACAAAACATCTCCACAGTACCTCAATGAGGTGGAATAGGATACTTAGGATCGGGAAGTAAGGTATTAAAATAAGATAATCAATTACAAAATAAAGGCAAACGTTCAGGTTTGCAATCTTCACGATTAACAGATTTAGTGCCATAAAAATTAATGAGAGCTACATCATTAGGTAGGAGAAGTATAGAGCTAGCGTCTGACCATGTAGAAGAAGGCTACGCGTTCAAGAATGGGAACAAAAAGACTGCAAAAATCGTAAACATTGTCGCTTGCGACCTTCATCGCAAAGTAACACCTCAAGTAAACACCTAGCATTGGTAGTAGTCCGAATGCTGCAGTCACCTTTAAAATGTGTTTTGCATAACCAAGCAGGCTACATTGTTGATATGAAGGGGCTCATATCGGCAAGGTGTTTAAACTGTCAATGGTAATAGGAAATGCACATACCCACTACAAAAAGCGGAATCAGCAAACAGCTCTGCCTTAGATATGGCAAGGAAGACTCAACTTCTTAACAAGCAAGTCTTTCGAACATGACCTAATCATTTAGGCACTCTGACAAGCTCTTCAATACTCTCTCAGACAAGTGACGTCGTTTTAAAAAAACTAGTATTACTCAGTGTACAAACTAATTTGCATCTCAACCATAGCAAAGCCGACTAAAGACTTATCTTATAATTTGTAGGTAATGGTTTGTAACAGGACCGCGTCACGTTTTTACTTTGTTAATTCCGCTCGCAACGGCATGGGCCTTGAATTTCCCGATTTCGAAAAAGTTAAACTGATCATCAAAGCTAGTGAGAAAGTACATTTATCGTGGAGTATATTTGGCTGTGAACATTTACATGAGGACACAAGCCAATGTGTGGCTATTCATCGGGGAAGAGGGGGCAGTAACGGGCCTTTTAGGCACGTGGTCCTGCCCCCTAAATTTGCTGTGCTGTTGTTCATATAATCATTAAATCACAATAAATGATGTGTCACTCCCCTATTCATAAAGTCTCGTCTGACAAAACTGTCATTTCTTCAGCTTGCCATGCACTCTTATAAACTGGTTTTACTTTGGTGCAGCTGTATTTACTAGGGTTTTTGTCTCGGCAAAAATAGCGCGCAAAAGAACACACACTGAGCCACAAATCAGTGTTTGCAACATCGCTGTTTCCAAGATGTTTGTCTTGCTGTATGACGCTGAAAGACGTGCGGAAACTCAGCAAGAAGGTCTAATTCTTGGAAAATCAAGGAAGTACTACCAGACTGATCACACTTCTCGTCGAGCAAATCGTACACGAAGTCAAGCAAAGCTGCAACGTCTCAGAACAAGTTTCATACCAAAAGTTTCTAATTTGCCTTCACACAACGAACAAAGAGCCGCAAACAATGGGTCTTTGATTGTCGTTTTGATTAGAAAGTTGACCAGTTAACGATTCCTCGCCCCATCTGGAAACGCTGCACAACGGAAGGTCTACCTGTTTGCTAGTTTTCCTGCATAATCAGACTACGTTTTGAACATTAGGTCTATGTAAGGGAATATTATTGTGCAAGATAGAGCAAGAACCATATTATCAATGCTGTTTGTGTCGGCATCTTTCAGTTATTGCATGCTGACGTTATTACCTGAGTTGCGACGTAATACTGTCCAAATAGCAACAAAATCAAGAGTCACCCCAGAATGCAATTTCTGTGTTGTGTTTTGATTAGTGGTATAGCACATGCTACTTGGTACGCTTGTATCATACACAATGTGCTGGCAAGGCTTACGCAAAGTACTACCGACCTCTTGCAGAATCTACGTACTCTATGTAAATATCGCACTTACAAGTGAATTTCCCCTTCTACCCCTCCTTAAATGACTACATCCTCTGGTAACACTCATTAATGTCACCATACTGCACTCATATGTAATGGAAATATCCAAGTAAAATGGATATTCTCGTTAGTGAAATCAAAACAATCAACGCTGCACGAGCGCAAGGGCTTGAATGACGTCAGCGTCCCATCATGTGTTGCTTCAAAGCAATTTGGCAAAATCAGAAACGTGAGAGCACAGAAACCGTATTTTGCAATACCTTTGTATTCTCTACGTGTTTCGGACAAAGTTTCGTGGACAACAAACAATAAATAGAAGGAGGGATTCAGTAAATAAACAAATACAAAGGCGTTAATCATCAAGCTATAGAAAAGCATGCATTTCGTAACGCCCTGAAACTCTCATAATGACTTTTGCTCTTGCCTGCATACGCTCGTATGATTTGCACGATGTCAAAGGAATGACGTCATAATGACGTATATTCGAAAATCCTTCTTATTCCCCTATAATATTTTCTGGTCACTCCTAGACAAAAGTCTGAGACAAACCTTAACAGTCGGGGCAGTCCCTTTATACCCCTGATACTCGATTCTTAATGCGGAAATGATCTCCTTAACTTAGCAGATTAAAAGAAGCAAGTAGGTAATTACTATTTCGTGCTAGGAAACATCTGAGTACACAAGTCTTTTCTAATCAAATAGATAGATTGCAAATGAAAATCTAGATCAAAGAAAAACATAACTTCGCAAAAAATAGTTAGCGATGCTGGACGAATTTCCGATGTACAACAAGTCACGATTAATGGTCCACCCCGAACTTGGATTCCGTTGGTGGGCTGATACAATTTTGACACGAAATCAGGTATTACTCGATCCAAAGGATCTTCAGTTCGGTTCTTCTACAATCGTGTCACAACTGAAACAAACGATTTTTGAGATTTTAAAGCGGATAACTATTTTTCTACATCAGCCTACCTTACGTAAGGCGGAAAGCGCCCGTATGTGCTTGATGTGTTTTAAGTCTTCATGGTGACCTACAGCATTTTTGGAAAGCTTCACCCCACAATTTTTGGAGAGAAAAAATTACTATTCTAAACTTGAAGCTTCCTTAAAATTTACAAGACGCTTATCATCAAAGCAGCTGAATAAGTGATCAATGTTTATTTATGGAAAACCTAAGTACGGTACGTGTTTTCGTGAAATTTTCGTTCCATTCATTCTTCAGTAGCAGGAGAAGTATTTGAAAAGTTCCGCGAACTTGGTATTGTTAATCAAATACCAAAAACGATTATCACGTTGTGTAATTGAGATAACAGTGCCTTTCAAAGTTTCCTGGGTTTAAAATTAGTTTAATGGGCTGGCCTATCTTTGTAGGGGTATTTGAAGATGAATGGGCTCACGTCCATGTAGATGCTTTATGTGGAAAGTAATTGAAATGAAATTAAATTCTGACAAGACACAAGGACTGAAAGAGGCATGGCTAATGGCTAATCAGGGCATTAAGGATTGAATTGGGTAGTGCACATGGCGATCTTAATCAATAGTAGTGCACCATTTTCAGTAAAAGTCTTATGCTTTGCTATGGGCCGGTTTTTACTGCAGAATAGGATGCTTAAGGTCGTCTCCCAAGTTGCCTTATCTTAGTAAATGCCAGCAGACTTTGTGAATCATGACGCATAAATCAGAGTTAGCGCTGCAACACTTAAAAGAAGTGAAGAAAACGGATTGAACGAGGAACTGATGCTAATAAAATGAAGGTTTCTTGACGAGGAATAACTAGAGATGTGAATAGTACATCGGACCGTTTAGCCCGTAAACCGAGTGGAAAATTCAAGAATCGTTTCTACGGTCCTGGTACGAAAAAAATACATAAAATAAGTGTATATATGTGATATTGATTTTCTACTCAGGATAGTACAAGAAAGAATTATCCCTTCATAGAATTTGAGGCTTAGGGACCAGTTCGCAATGCTTAGACCCAAATACCTATTAAGTGGTTACGGTATGTGACATTATTCCCATATATTTTCAGGATGAAAGACCCATTGCCATTCATGGGCCTGTGTTCATTTTTATCTAATGTTTGCCATAAACTCTTAAACGGATAAGTGGTGCTGGAAGATATTGTTTTGATTCATAGTTTTCATAGGGCTTGGAAAGATTGTGATATTCGATGGGTGCCTTTTTATTTAAATGATCTCTTTTCACTCTGATAGCTCTGTGATTAGCATGATTAAGGATCAATCCACTAAATATTTCCTATCACCATACAACACCAACTTCAAGATGTCTTTAACAAAACTTGGAAAATGAAAAAATTCTTGCAATAGAAAATAATGTAACCCCTTCAAAGCAACTCAGCAATGTCCACTTAAGTATCCCCCGAGGCAAGATTCCCAGTCAAATACAATGCCTAGCATACACAGGGTTGTCTTAGCAGCATTTAATCAGGGCACACGGGCAAAGCTACTACACGAAGTTATAAGTTCCAACCCCCTTCCCCCGGGGGGTAAATCATAGATAGTAGATAGGAAAAGGCACGGTTTAATTATTTATTCGCACGTCTAACAAATTTGGTGTCTCAGCTTTGAAACATATGCCATACAGTACACAAATAGATATACATGTAACCATTTTTAGTTTAATAAGGTAGTTACTGCAGCGGCGATAAGATAGAAGAAATATAACATTCTATTTGGTGCAAAAACACACACTTCTGTCTTATCTATCACATCGTCATGGTCACAAGCTAGAATGTTTTAACATTAAGATTGGGCGCTCTATATTATACTCATTATACCTATTCCTCGGTGTATAAATAGAACAAAAATGTCTATCATATAAGTGCTGAAAGTGTCATATATATAGTTGCTGTACAATTTGAAGATTTCCCCACGAAAATACCTTAAATACTGGATAGGGTGCGAAAGTGTGGCAGCTTCGAAAGGTGTGCAATCTCCGCTATCTTAAGACTAGGTGGATCTTCGAAACTATTTTGATGCTTTGATTATCATCCATCCCACAGGGTGCCCTTGCTCTGGGATGATCTTGGCAATGAACCCCTTTCCCCTGGTACAAATCTGTGCCCTAAAATTTGGCAACATTTCTTGCTTCTGCGTCCTTTACAGATATAGTTTTGTATCACAACGAGAAAACAGTGAACCGACCATGGAAAGCATCAAGATATTACAGAGCAGTCTCCGACCTATTCCGTATTCCGTGATCTTCGGAGACACATTCCTGGCAAGTACACCCCACCGGCTTAACTGGCAAGCCTTAACTGACAGTGATGTACCATACGCGGCTAAGAATAACCTTAAATCCGCTTTTGTGTGGGCGTTACTGTTGTTATTTAGAGATTTGTGGAAATAGTAGTAAAGAGAATAAATCACAAGCTTCTTCTTCAGATCCAATAACACAAAAAAAGACGACTTAAATAAGAGCACGTGGAAGTTAACTAAACTACATGAGCAATTTAAAACTGAAAAAAAAATCTCACCTTGTCTGTGTGTCTACTCTCCTCTGCTGGTATGTTAGAAACTGGTTGTATTTCAGAGCAGGCTGACCACTTGTTCTTTGAAACTGTAATCTGAACTCTACTTTCGTGCTTCGATGGATTGACGTAGTATTCGTATTGTTGCACAATCAAAAACTCTTGGCTGAACAAAAGAGCAGCAGGGCATTATCTGCCTTTAGGTTGTCAAACTCCGGAAGTGTCATTCAAGTTCCGTAACCTGACTTTAATCAACGAAGGACTCTCGTAGACAACTTTTAAGAGTGATTTCGTGAATGAATACGTGCAGGGACGGGGGAACAGGGGGCAGCAGGGGCCATGGCCCCCCAAAGATTTGCCAAATCTCTTTTTTTTCCGTGACCACTTTTTAGCTTTATCAAAATTGAAATTGATTAAGACAGACATTGTGTCACATTCACATCAAAATATGGATATTGAGACACACAAGAGACTTTGCTTCTGCATACTGTGGAACGTGAAAAAGTATATTTGAACCTAGCCTACTTGGCCCCCCATCTTCTTTACCTTCCCCCGCCCCTGATGTGTAAACATACATGATATTTGGGGATATGTGTGTATGTATATGTATAAATAACCCTATATGCAGGGGAAATCCGTTATTGAAATCAGGGTGTCAACGATCAATTCTTAATTATCACACATATCGTCAAGCGCTAAGAGAACTTTTCGTAGGAGGTGGTAAAGTGGCACTTCTTGATTATTTGATACAGCAATAACTTTTCATCTGAAATTTTATACCGATTTATATATGTATATATATATATATATATGTAATATATATATATATAAATGTCCACTATATCGATGCAAAGATTCTCACAGTGCACGGGATATGGCATTCTAGCCATTTGGTTCATATGCTAAAGTGTAACCAAAAATATATAGGGCCTAAGATATAACAGATATAACAGTGTTTTCGAGTGTGAGATTTTCCAAAGACACAAATTCGATGCAAACTGAAACTATATAAGATATATTTTTTATTTGAAATTATTTCTTATGATGAGAAAGATTTATATGCCATGATGCTGTAAATAGCAATGATATCTGGATGCTATCACATGGGTCCACAAAATCGGAATGGACATGGATTGATCACTTTCTAGTGGAGAGAAAAACTCTTAACTGTATATATTTCAAGTGTTAAAACTAGTGAGTAATGTTTTATACCTACATTACTTACTCTTGGAAAAGGCCTCTTTTTCCATCTTAGTTCCTACATTATTTACATTTGGAAAAAGCTTTTTTTCCCATCCACTGTTGCATTTCCTGTGCAGGGTCTTATCATCAAAGAAAACATCTTATTCTCGACATTTTCACGCATAGTTTAGCTCTTGGTGCTTCTTGACATCCTCTTACCTGAGACAACGGAAACACTGAAACAGTAAATTACATAAAGAGCATTTTTCTGTATTGCCGATATTGTGCACAGAGATCAAGGCACATTTGATGTAATGCGAGAGAGTAGAAGCTACCCAGGTCTATGTTATCATGTGAAGGGACAAATGATAAGGGGCGTTTGCTGAATTTTAGAATTTCTGTTAGAACTAAAAATGACCAGCGCAAGTGATTTGCAGTGCAAGAGATTTGGTGGTATCGATTAACCGCTTGTTCAAAGTATTTCCAAAATATTCTATTCGGAAAATATGAGAGGATTCAGCCTCGTATGATGGTTCATCTTCAGACTTCTTAAGACTTGTAAGGATTTGATCATCTAAACTTTAAAGGTTTTGGAAACGTAGGCTACGGAGTGCTTGTCAAAAGATTTCTAAAATTGGCATACTCCTTATCAAAAGATCAACCAAATTGTAGTTGAAACGAAGAATTGATGATTGATATGATGTCAACATCTGACTTGAAGTTTTTAAGACTTCGTTTGCCCTTCCTAACCATGAAAGTAAATGTTTAAAAAAAAGGCGATGAATATCCCCTAATACCAGTCTTTAGACAGGGGCGGGGAAAGGTAAAACAGATTGGGGGGGGCAAGTAGGCTGGGTTCAAATTTACTTTTTCACGTTCCACAGTATGCAGAAGCAAAATCTGTTGTGTGTCTCAATATGCATATTTTGCTGTGAATGTGACACAATGTCTGTCGCAATCAATTTCAAATTTGATAAACCAAAAAGTGGTCACGGAAAAATAAGAGATTTGGCAAATCTTGGGGGCATGGCCCCTTCTGCCCCCTGTTCCCCCGTCACTGAGCATGCACAACAAGATTTGAGAAAGTGCATCAAATTATCACACCACATTCGGAAATAATGATATTCAGTTATTTTGCTAAATAAAGTAGCAACATAAGGCTGTCAAATTTGAGTTCGTTTGCTTATTTCAGATTTTTAATTCTGTCAGAAAGCCTTGAGCAATCAAGTTGCGATGGTTTTTAAAATCTATATCCAATCAAAGCAAATGTAGCAATCGACTCCATGATCAATCAATGTGGAATCGTTGTCAAACTGGATAACTTGTATTAAGAATCAAACGATTTATAATGATATTTTAAAATTTCAGTTGAATTAAGTGCGAATACAATTGAAGTTCGTATTAAATTTTTAATCACTTCCAATTGCATCAACAAATGAGCCCTAAATTTTACAGGATTTTTTATTACATTGAGAGTGCTTACAGTCGTGGCCAAAAGTTTAGGACCATCAATCTAAAATTGGCATTTTTACCCCTGAGCCCAGAATCAAATTTATTGCATCAGAGAACGTCATGCATCTGCCAGTCTATTGCAATCACTTTTTACTTGTCCTTCAAGTGGTAAACACCATCTTGTGCCTGACTTTTGTTCGTTCTAGAGTAGTTGAAAACCCATGAAAATGAGTAAAAAATCATCACTTTCTGAAGTTCAGCGTGCTCAAATCGTGGCTTATTATGATGGGTGGTCCTAAACTTTTGGCCACGATTGTAGTTACGACAGCCTAATTTGAACCCTATCAAGGCGAAGATTTTGCAGGCCCATTTAAGTATGAGTTTTTCTTTGATAACTCTGATTCCTTTTCATGTTGTCATACCAAACGTGGTTCAAGGTATGTGCAGCCTCTATGCAAGGAATTTAGGGGTATATGCATGTTTCATGACGTTATAGAGATATATTTCGACGCCATTATCTCTGATCAGTGTTGCAGTTCAGCTACGCAACGTAAACGTCCAAATGTTAGCAAAATGTACATTTTACGAAACGCCGAAACGCAAGGAGAATTTAGATATTGATAATAAACCACATTTTGGAGATCAAAGTCTCAAGATAAAAATGAATCCATTTATTAATGAATCAGTCAATGAATCAATCACTTTTCAGAGGAATTGGGATAAAATGCAACAACTTCAAAATTAAAAATATTGAGTCTGAAAAAATTTCGCCATAGGAAATTTTAAAGTTGATCACTGTTTGCCAATCACGTTTTTCTATATGATACTGCGGCGGAATCCCACGTGGAAAAACTGATAAAAGACTAAAAATTAAAGCTTATTAACATATTCTCAGTCCAATGCGATGAAAGTGGTGACCACACCTTTAATTGTGCATATTTTATAAAAGAGTTCTTTCCAACTTAGGTAAAAAGTTAGGGGAACTCATAAAATGTCAGGTCTCTGGCTATGTCTATCTAGATATGAAAGAATACATTTGCCGCGGAAAAAAGCCCAACCTCCCATTCCCAGTCTTCAAAACAACACAGATAAACTATCTATCTATCTATCCTAAGACACGTGTTATTTCCGTTTCAAACTGTAAATTGTAATACAAGAGTAGATTAGAGAAAACTAACTCAAGTTGCAGGGGCTGCGAGCTAATTACTACACCGCATTGCCTTTGGAGGTTCTCGTCCGTCCCAAAATCCTACCTGTTGTCGGTTAAATTAATGAAACTTTAAGAAACCTAGAATATTGGTCACGTATGATATAGAAAGCTCAAGTTTTATAACATTAGTCAATTACGATTTCTCAACGACCAATTTCCAGTTAATTAAAGTTGAATCTTCGTATTTACATCAATAGGAACAATACTGGAAGAACAAAACCAACATTGCTGCCGTTCCCGGAATGGCTCTTCATCGTACGGACAAAATACAGAAAGACAACTACCCTTATCACGGTAGCATATGTCGAATGAGGTCTGAAAGACAATCGTCCGATGGAGAAATAGTCATCAAACGCATGGTATTCAATAGCGATGAACCAGACGATTATCAATTTATTAATGTGCCTCATATATCTAGGTGCGCAGAGATGTATTGTGTCTTAGAAGAGGCTACCAGATTTACAAGCAAACCAGAGTACACTGCTTCCAGTATAGTGAGAGAAACACGCATCCAAACTGTTTCAAGTATCAGACCACATCAAGTTAAATATTGGCGATTTATAACTGAAAGGAAGAAAGATCTTGCTCTGGAAGATACGGGCTACGATTCAGTGATAGAATTACTACCTGGTTATTCAGCTCAAAACGACAGCAAGAGAAAACACAAATTCTACACAATTCCAACGGAACCTGTGGAACTGACGGTAGGAAAAGTGATAGTTCTACAAGTTTTAACAAGTTTTACTTTGCTTTGTAATGGATGATGACCTTTAAAACATTATTGAAGTATAGAAAATAAGTGTAGTAACAGGAGTACACTCATACAAAACATAAGCACTGAAATATTTGTCCACTCTTCCAATGCTAGGCCAGTTAAGCTTCGTTATTTTGTTCCGAAGGACATAGCAGTGGACTAAATGATGTTTTAAATAGACAGAGATTTGCTCCCGGTTTGTCCTATCCCATGTAATATCATCATGAGTATTACCGTACTGTATGCCAATGCTGACGTAATCTTCAATGAAGAGCATAGGTTAGCTCTATGTTGGGTCTGTGGGTACTACGTTTGAAAAGCTCGTAACTCTCAGGAATCCCATTCTGTCTGTCAGCTATCAAGACTTTTCCTTTCTGCTCAAGAAGAATGTTAAAACCTCTACTATTGGGTTCCAATGGTATTTTATCGGATATCGGATATCGGATATCGGATTATCAGTTGGTTATGCATAAAGTCATTTTCGCTCCGATATACTGTGTCTTTCTGCAAATTTGACCTTGCTACGCCCTTTCTAAATACGGATATGAACCAAAATGATGGAGGTACTACCTGCTCCTACTTGCTGTAAACTCAGTTTCGTTAAATAGATTAAGTGTAACTGTAATTGTAATGAAAAGAGGCTATCTGTCTTTCGAAAAGTTTTTTGATGGTACAAAATAATAAAACTGTACGAAATAGCGAATTCATTTTGTACTTTCAAGGTTTGTTTTCGTCTGATACTCCTCAGATTCTGACGAATTGTTCTCTGAGGAGTGTCAGACGAAAAACGCTTTTAAGTACAAAATGAATTCGCTATTTCGTGTAGTTTTATCAGTACCTTCCAATTCTTGTATTGAGCCAAATGGCTGTCACTTATTTGAGTTTATTTTTGTTGCATGAAAAATAACATGAATGTTCATAGTTATTATTATTATTATTCCAACCCTTATCATATCTGACCACTTATACATAGATTCTTTACCTTATTTCTAGCTGTCGTCGATTGAAAACTATCCAGTTTCCCTCTTCATGGAGCTAAGTCCTGAGCGACCAAGATCAAAAACTTCCTGATTATATTGGACAAAAATATAGCAGAAGGATTGTTTAAGGCACAGAATTGAAATACAAGCAGTGGGTATTATAGTCCATGTCCAACGTTTGTAACAGAAATGTACGTAAAAGACAATAAGAAACGAGTGCAAAATATTGCTTCATTTTATTTCTTTCCTTTCTTGCAACATGGAATAAGGAGTCATACAAGGTTATCTATTCACGTTCGTGATATTTAAATATCTTCTATCAATCACATAATACAATTCTTATATCTCTGGTATGCTGCATATATATATATATATATATATATATATATATCATATTAGCGAAGAACAGATATTAAGTAATCCCGTATTCTCAAGATACGTGAGTATCAGTGAAACAAATGATATTATTTATCTGTTACTAGAAATTAAGATAGTTTGCTTTTCCCAAATAAAAGCTTGCGAATAGAAGTTTGTTTAACTCTTCTTTGTTTGAATAGATACTAGAGGAATAGAAAGGTATTTTGTCAACAGGAAACGAGCCCGTGGCCCAAGTATTCGTGGCTTGCGCTCTAACAACTGCGCTAGGTGACCTCCATTGATAACATGATGTATTTCTCTAGCATCCAACTTAAGCTCCCAATACCCCACAGGAGGGCATCGACATTTAGCTATTTTTGAGACAATTCTCTCTGCGCTATATACATTAACCACGGAAGGACTGGCATCCGGCCCCTCATGCTGTACAAAGCCCATAGAAAGTTGGAACGCATTTTGGAGAAGAGAGGATTTGAAATTATAATCTTTGTTTGTGTATCTAATTAGAAACTACTCTAGTGGATCAACGCGCAAATAAATAGAGAAGTCACATCCCATTCTCTATGCTTTTAAAAACTCTCAAACGTTACATCTATAAAAGGCATTCAATATTTTCCCGTGTGCTTCTCCACCCAAGGATTGATTCATATTTGGTAAAGGGGCTGATGTACCTCAATGACGAGTAAAGATTTCCCATTGGTAGTCTTATTCTCCAGTTTCTAATGGCCATTGGGAAGAGTCCAGAAAAAGTGCTCTGTTCTTGATATTTCTTCGTGAAATCAGAGGCCCGGTTTGTCATTACTCTTCATGTTATCAGAGAGTGAAGGTCCCTACACCACACCATTAATACATTGACAGAAACATGGCAAATGCTATCAAGGTAACGCACATCGACATTTCCATTTCATGCATCCGAATAAAATTTCTAACTTGTCATTCATCCTCCTACACCTTTCAATCTATGAACCAGTGCAATAAAATATTGCAGAACAGTTCATGAGAAAATGCGATGTGATTTTATTGTCATTTTGATTAGATAGACACATGGCTTGATTCTATTATTATGCTAGCATTGCACAATTCTGGATAGCCTGAAGATGGCAACCAATTAGCTCTAAGATCACCAGCAATTGCATGCTGACATGTTATAAACTATTTTAAGGCAGTCTACATCTCTTTAGCTCTTTTTTTCCTTTCTCTTCATGTAAATATGTACCATCTTACAGGATGTAGAGCATATTATCTTTACAAGGAACTTCTGCTATGGAGGGTGATTTTTCAACAGGTCCTGAATAATAAATATAAAGCTATACTGTGGAAAAACTAGATGCAAGTTACATATAATCATCATCTGATATAGCAGTAATAAAACTCAGCATACAAAATTTACGCAATATTCAATCTATATCACTTCATCAACTAAAATTCGAATACAAACGTGGCTACCTCTCTACTTTTGTTTCGCAAAAGGCAATAAAATATTAGTCTTTTCTTCGTCTTATTGCTCTGTAGATGGGTAATTAGTGGATATCAAAGTTGTAGTCGATGTGTCCTTTTGACCACTCTTGATACATGATAGCCAGATGAAAAATAACTATTTGACAGGCTACAATTTGTAGAGACATTGCCCTATGTATACCCCCCTTAGAGTATTTCCTCTTTTGAATGCCACGACCATTATAAAATATTTAAGTCTTAGGTGTGGAGTGTGGGCAGGGAGCTGTTTCATCGTATTCTCACTTTTAAGACACACAGGTCCCTAACTTAACCATGATAAAATTAAGCTTTGTAACGTCTATGTTAACATACACCAACAGCAGGAAGTAGAGCTGTCAATGGTAGGCTAAAATTACATATGTGAAAGCGCCACTCTTAGGTGTGGGCACATTACTGGACAGTAGTGCTCATCATAGATAAGTGCTTAACTAAATATCCAATCTGTATATGTGACGTTTATTAGAAGCCAGTGTTAAATGGAGATGTAGTTTAAAAGAGGAAATACGGAAGTCCTAATATGACGCAAATAAACACAGGCCCTAAAACGTTATGAAATCCGTATTTAAGTCCAGCACAAGGTTTGTCTCATAAGGTGTCGTCGGAAATCAACTATTATCATTAAGGAAGAATCCATGCTAACTTCGTATTTTTCCATTACCATCTCTCCTGACCACCGTTGCCTCACATCACTTCTTGCTACAGGAAAAATTCGGTAAGTCTAAATCAATTTTGCTGATTTGAAATGGTGTGACTATGTCTGCTAATGTAACTTCTATTTATAGTAATAAAAAAATTCATTGATTTAACACAGGAATATTTACAAGGCAAACAACCATTTCATACCTCCAGGAAACCCATAAATGTCTAAAAACTGCAAGAAGTAGCAAAAACAGCGCTGTACTGCAAAGCATTTTTCGTCTGATACTCCTCAGAGTACAAAAGTCGTCAAAATTGAAATTGAAAGGAAGCAACGAAACTAATACCCAACTGTGTTTAAATAGTAGTCAATCAGTTCGGTTGTCTGAAAAAACACACAATCCTCCTAAAAATGAATGTTATCAGCGAAGTAATTGAACGATAAACAAGAAATAACTTGAAAATTTATCAAGATTTGTCTTTCAAGGGCACCAATTAAATATTACAAGCCAACGCTATACAGTCACGTAATACATGGCAAAGAGTTGCTTGTCTTGTTATTAGATGCAGAGAGGAGTACGGAATATTTTGCACTTAATTAAGGACTATAAAGTTATTAAAATGCTGTTTCCTATTTTTGAATCCCTTTTATCTGTAGTTAATATTTTCCAATTCCGTATTACAAATAAGGTGAAGTGGCACAACAAACAAACAAACAAACAAACAAACAAGGTTAGGCAAGCTCCACATGAGACATGAAACTTGAGCCGTGTTCACACCAAAGTTTAAACGGTTTTGATAACCTTATATATTTTGTATATCTTGTGAGGGTTAGACAAGGCCAATCTATCAAAACTGCAACGTTACATAGTCTTGTTAGTCTAATAGCTAGGAACCAGTGGAGGTTCCTGTGTATGGGCAAGAGGGGCAACCCCCCAGTAGAAAAGGCAACTTATGTGTGATTTCTTTTAGTAATGAATTATATGTATCCACAAATTCATGTTCATCAAAATGTCATCTTCCTTCTTGTCTGGAATCTCTTTATAAAACGCCGGCGTAAGATTATTTTCTAAAATTATTTTACGGAAGACGACGCTGAAGAGCTCCTGTTGTCCATGTGTCAGACACAGGCGAGAGATCCCACTTGGTGATTGTTGCAAGAAGTGTATTATTCTTGGTTTCACAATCTAGGAACACAACAACAACAACGAAGAACAAGGGGGGGCAACTTTGGGATTTAACCTCCCTGAATGCATATTTTAGCCATTGTTTAAGACGCCTGGGAACTAAAATGTTATTGATTTAGTAATTAAGCTATTGTTTTGTGGGTAATGAACAATCAAGCTAGAGGGAACAGTGCCCTCCCTCCTACAAAACTTTCGTTTTACGTAGGTAACACCGAGAAGAACCCATGAATATATCGGGAGTTACGTCGGATATCAAAGATTACTCTGTCTACTCGAAACTCTTGGCTTTGAGAGAACATCATGGCGGGTAACGGTGTGTAGAATCTATGAAATCAGACTGACCGTATGACTGTTTTGTGACCTTCACATGTAACTGTTGTATAAGATAACAGTGTTTACATGGAATCTCGGGTGCAATTTGAGTATTCAGTGCCTGTGAGGCTGTAGGCCTGACTTACTGCCAATAGTT
>JAAAKL020001354.1:0-31479 GCA_010016065.2 Carybdea cf. marsupialis auct. non (Linnaeus, 1758)
ATATAAATAGTGTTGACGATGGCCTCCTCCACAGATAATAGCATTATTATTGGAAACTTAACTTGATAATAATTGAGAATAACTCTCGGTTTTTGAGTCTTCTTACTTTGATCACTATATTATATAAATAGTGTTGGCGATGGCTTCCTCTACAGATCATATTTTTATTTTTGTAAGTTTAGTTTGATGATAACTGAGAATAACTATAAATTTTTGAATCTTCTTACTTTGATCACTATGTAATATAAATAGTGTTGGTGATGGCCTCGTCCACAGATAATAGCATTATTATTGGAAACTTAACTTGATAATAATTGAGAATGATTCTCGTTTATTTGAATCTTCTTACTTAGATCACTATATTATATAAATAGTGTTGGCGATGGCTTCCTCTACAGATTATATTTTTGTAAGTTTAGTTTGATGATAACTGAGAAGAGCTCTAAAGTTTTGAATCTTCTTCCTTTGATATCTATATGATACAAGTTTAGTTGGCGATGGCTTCCTCCACAGGTTATATCTTCATATTTTTAAATTTAACTTGATGAAAATTGAGACTAATTCTAGATATTCCTACCTCGATAACGGTATGTTGTTAAGAGTCTTCCGCAGTGACCTCCTTCGCAGCTATAGATGAGGGCTTTCTTTTTTAAATTTAACTTGAAAATTATTGAGACTCCAGATGAATAATCTTTAGAATTTACAGCTGATTGCAAAAGTTTCCTAACGTCTATATCCATGTATTCTTTACATAGAAGATTCCTGGTTTCTTTCCAAGGAAATTTAAAATCTTTTGAATGTTTGCACACTGATTTTAGGGGAAAGAAAGAGTAAATGTCAACAGCCAGTCCAATACTCAGTGTGCGTTCTTTACATTTAGCCCTTAATCTCAATCTTGAAGAGTGCATCTGAGAATTGCGAGGTATCATGGAGTCTGTAAATGCAAGAAGCATCACTCCCTCTCCAAGCTCTTCTCCGGATGTTTTGCAAATTAAGTTAAAACTGGCATCCATGACTCCATCACTAATGGCTGGTTCCCATCTTGAACTGATTATATGGAGGCCTGAGGAATAAACGGAAAATAGAGTATTCTCATATCTGTCTAGCATCAAAATTTCATGCGATGAATGCGTTTTCCAAGCAACATGGAAATTGAAAACATTTGCCAACAGTGCCGACCTGGTGGCACGTTGAATAGTTTTTAAACCCGCTGCCCTCCACCAGTTATAAGAGACGTCCTCTCGAGTAGCTTTGGTTTAGCGACGCCGTTGCTTGAGGATATTCCTTTCGTTTCGCACAACCTTGTTAAGAGACCAGTTGTCAGAGGACAGAAAAACTCAACTTTAGAAAATCCAAGAGCACAGACAGATGGTCTATGAGATAAATCGACGGGGAACTGAATACGTAGAAGTATTAATGCTTCTTGGCGATGATCAGAACCAAGATTCAAATCAGACACATTGCTTACAGTAAGATTACCTCTACCGATTTCTTGCACCTTACGACAATAAAATGTTAATGCAGTATACAATAGCATTACACCATGAAAAATGCTACTGCTGCGTATGTCAATGAGGATGATATACTATCCAAACAACCCAAGTTCAGATATGTGCCAGTGGTGTGAATGATAACAAAAAAGCCAGAGCTTAATCGTAAGAGAGTTGATATCATAACCTTGCATAAGAAGGGAAACCCTTTCGCCAATAAGTACTGTGTCTAGAATATTTTTAATAGCATGATAGCATAGGCTAGGCCCACACGATGTGGTGCTTACAAAATGGTGGGACAGGGTATTGACTACTTTTTCTGGATTACTTATAAGGTAACCTTTCAGAGGCTGGTGATAACTTGAAAAACGTTTGTTGATCTACAGTCACCCTCCTGCCCTGCTTTAAGGTTAATTACTTCCATCAGTTGTAAACAAGGTTGTACAACATGGTGCCGTGCGGCAAGATGTTCAAAATGAAGAGATATCTGAATTTATTTAAATCTATGGCTCAACCAATCACCGACCTTGTAGCACATCATTGATAGTATTACCATTGTTCATTGCATTTCATGATAGCGAGGCTCACCAAATTGTTGCGGACCATCCAGATTTCTGTAAAATCCTGCGTTTTGGCCTCGCTCTAGCTACAAAACAGCCTGGAATGGTTTAGACGCGCCAATTTGCATCGCATCGTTCTCTAGGTCTAGGTCGCTCGAAACCAAGTTGATCATTGACATCATATGATCAGATAAATATGGAGAGTTTGCAAACATTACGTATAGGTAATGAGGAGGCAAGTCCCATGGCCAAGCCTAAGTATTCTGTCCGCTTTGTCGTCAAAGCAATTCAGAACGAAGCTAAAACCGAGAATGGTGTATAACGAAGAATGAATTGGTAATAATGTACTTTTCTCATCATGATTTGCGCAATACATTTCCTTTCTTTACTCGACTCACCTGCAGGACAAATTAGATTTATTTGCAATTTTTGGAAATTCTACGCAGAGTTGTGAAATCCAGCACACCATTCTTTAAAGTAACCGATATGTGTTTAAGAGCAATCTAAACGAGTAGCACTCACCATTAAGCCAAAGTGAGGCTGACAAACCGTCATCACAAAGTGAAGGATCTGTTAAACAGGAAGAGCGAAGTAGCCTCGTTTTAAAGTATGTTCTGCTTTGCGCTTTCTTGTCATTGACTGATTTTGAGTTTGTATGAATATGGAGATCCTCATGTAAATCTTTGACAACACCACCAGCCAAATTTTTAAAATCCCAAAGATGATCCTCTGTGAAGATAGGAAATTGCAATGACAAAAAAGAAGCAATCTGTAAGGGACACATACTACAATTTAGCTATCAAAATTATTCTTTATATGATAAAGCAACAAGTACTCGCTTCGTTGTGCACAGAGCTTGTTTTTCGTCAAGTTTGTTAAGCTATTTTAGTGCCGATATCCTATCAAATATCCGAAAAAAGTGCATTGTACCCAAGAATTCGAAACGCGACAGATCTGCCTGAAATTCTCTGTACAATTTGTCTTTATTAACTTTCATTAAACGTTGTTACTTCAATTTTTATAAACCATTTGTTTACGCATCTACAGCAAAACTTCATAGAGTGATAAACGGAAACATTCATTGGGTACCTTTGAGTATACGACTAAATTATCACACGTCTTGAACAGGGCTTATGTTTTTAACGTGAATTTAATGTAAAAAAATATTTTGGTAAATTTGAATAAACATACTTCCAGCACTTAAGTATCACAACGTTCATGATAATGTTGATGTTATGGTAGTTAATCTGCATTTCCAATTTTTTGCATCAATGGCTTTTTGAAGCTTGTCCCTAATTTCCTTAATGCCTCAAAGAGCATATTACCAGGAGCTTAATTTTAGGGGACTATGAGGTGCCCCCCTCCCCAAATATTTAAAGTATTGTCGAAGTAGTTTTTCTCAATACCATTTTCTTCTTCAAGTATTAGTCTGATGGAAATTTTGCGGCATTTACAATAGCTTAGCAAAGGTCAGTGTTTACTATTAGATTAAGCCATTAAGTTGACACAATACTGCCTCGCAATGCCAGCAAGCAATCCTACAAGTGAACGTGCTTTTAGTGCAGTGAGGCTTATAAAGACGTACTTGTGCAACACGATAAACCAAAATAGGCTTAACCATGGCATGTCCATCAACGTGAATTCAGAAAGTTTGATAACATCGACCTGAAATCAGTTTTGAACTAATTTATTGACAGTTCTTACAGAAGAAAACATGTTTCTGCAAAATTGTCAAGTCATCTTTTTTAATAACAAGATCAACAAAATATTATTCATATCTTTTTGTTTTCCTTTTCCTTTCATCTTTTGTCTGAAAATGTTCACCAGTGGACGACTAGAACTGGACAGCGTCTGCTTGCGTCCATCAACTATGCGGTTATTAAACACCAATTTGAAAATATTCTGAGACAGTACTCTTTCAAATTGCATTTATGTCCCGAAATTCATTCCATAGACTAGGCACAAAGTGATGGATGAAGCTACATAACAATACATTTTTATGCAAAAAAATGGTTAGGGAACTTTAAGAAATTTTAAGGCTTATAAAGGGTGGGATATTTCGATATTTTGTTCAATCAAAAGAGCTGTTTATTTATGTCAGACTGTGCGACAGAGGCCGTTTTTGAGAAGCAGATTTTCAATATTTTCTTTGGCGCCCAACTATGTTCGGCGACATTTCCCACTTCATCAATTTCAAAATGTAGCTACTTCAATATTTCTGTCACAATAACGGCCTTGATTACATCAGGGTTGTCTAAGCCGCTAAAAGGATCGTTTATGAACAATCGGAGGTTTACTTCTGCCCTGCTACTTGCAGGTTAAAACTGTACATTGCTTCTTATAAAACGATCGACTATGTTACAAAATAAGGGAAGATGGTGACAGACTGCCTGACATACTAAAAAGTCTCCCATTCTGATTTTGCTTTCATGTCTGTCCTCCTGCCCTTAATTCCACCATCCATGTTTTCATCTATTTTCCATTCACTAGTTCACTGGTCTTCCCTAACCAATCCTCATGACTGTAACATCGAAACCTAATACTAACTTCAGAAGCATCTAACAAGTAATTTTAAAACACAACAATGTAAGAAATGTCTGAAGTTAAGGGTTTTAAAAAGCCACCGTTTAAGTTACAAGTTTACAAGGGAAATAACTATCATAGAACAGTTTTAGTTCATCTTCATCATTCCATCATTTGATATTTAACCCTGTTATTCACTTTCCTCAACCTGAGTATAATGGTCAAACTCGGGAGTTCCAACACACGTATAAAACGTCAACGACATACCATATTTGCGAACATCACCCATGAGAAAGGCAATCTTGCCAGGAATTATTGCGCAGTTTGGTAACACAAGGAGTTAAAAGGACAATAGTTCAAATCAGCTCGAAGGACACTTCGAAACTTAAAGGGTATACGGTGCTTCTATTAATAGCCAATCTGGAATCTTATCAGCAAAAGCCACTTTATCTAAGTAGTTTATCGAAGGATATGTTAATATTCAAAGGGTAAACCACTTCAATGAACCCTATCCAGCCTGAGGGGAAGGAAGGAGGTTTTCTAATAGGCACGCAGCTTTTTATTTTCGCTTATGTCTCATAAGAGACTTTCTCAATCACAAGATCTCCTCAAATTTTCTCAAATGAACTTTAGAAAAAATGTTTTGATGATGACGCGGTAAGTACTCTCTATGAAGATTCATCCAGATACAGTACGGACATGTCTATGAATAAAACTGAACTTAAAATGAACCTACGATTTTTGTTGGCCCAAATTAGGTAACGAGCATGTAAAATAGCTCCTTGAACTCAACTCGAACTCTTTGTCTTTTAGTACTTAAAAACTGCGCTAATTTTACGTAAATGCTACTAAAACAATGGATTTCCGGGCCTATGCCACGAGTCTCTTTGGGAGGGCTTACAGCGCCCTCGACCTACTTGCTGCCATTACTCGCTCTGCTCTGCCTCACTAGTACAAATTCCCTTCCGGCCCTTCATCATTTTTTTTCCCTTTTTAGTAGGCTTAGTGCCATAGAAGGCTAACAAAAGCAACTAAGTGTATGGACCAGAAGAGAGGCAAACAAATAAATTATGGTAAAATCTGATTAAAAAGATTTAGTGAAGGTGTGCTCATATTAAGCATTGAAGTAGAGAGCCTAGCAAGCTTCAAAAGTGCAAAATTTGGTAAACCTGTCAAAGTTGTGCATCGATCACAGCGCTGTGCGTTAATGTTTGACGAATAGCATTGGAAGCAAAGAGTTTGAACTCGATGTAAAGTTGCCAAACTGGTGCCAATTTAACTATTCTTCGAGTAATCAAATTTCAAAATATTTTGTTTGTTGTGTGTTTAGCTTGCTGTGATTTCAGATCTTTTGCTCATATTAATTTCTAACGTCAACACAATGGAATTTGTTTGTTCATAATGGGAACTTGAGCTATTGTTACTATACAAATTGTAATTAAAGCTATATTTGTATCTCGCTTAAAAATACGTAATTAACGTGAATACATGGCATGATAAACACTCAAGTGTTTTCTCTTGATTTACACCCATTACTAAATGTACGTCGGTTCCTTAGTAATTCCAGCCTTACTTTTAAACCCATTATACATGTATATCACCTAGTACTTTCATATCCTAGGAGAAGATTTGTATCAGAAAATTATTCATTGTATACTCTTGCACTACACCTTCTCAAAAGTGAACTACTTGCTTGACCGACCATGATGTGAGCTAGTAATGGCACGTGTCAATGCTGGTTACCTTTTTTAAAGTACCGACCAATCGGGGAGAACAGATCTCCCATAACAAACTCTTCGAGAGACAAATATGTGTTGCATAGCTGTTAAACAGCCAGAGTTTTATAGCCTTGAGAGTAATCCAACAACGGAAAGAAATTCATTTTATCTAATCTTTCGCAATTGGCTTGTATCGGTGTAAAATCTGCTTTACATAGTTCTCTACCCTTCGTTAGACTTCAAAATGGAAGAGAGGGGGATATTCCCATCTATTTACTTACATTAACGCGTTGTCATTGGCCTGGTCATGGTCATTTACGTCTTCCAATTCGACACCACCAATTTTTCATATGATTTGGGTGAATTAAAAATTCGACCGTTGAGAGAAGTGGGGGACTTGTCCCCCCTCTCTCCTGTTGCGCCTCTACTGCTACCCTTAGCGTGTTACTACAGTTATTGCAAAAGTTCAAAAGTTTTTGAATACCTTACCTGAATCCCCCAGCCGGCCATAAAAGTCAACTATATTTTCTGCGCGCTGAGAACGATTTACGACATTAATTACGTAAATTCGAAATATTCTCCCTTGTCTCCTTGGGAAGATAGTATGTTTTTGTACTTGCTCTGATGAAGCATATATATAGATAATCTACAATGAGTTTAAAATAAATGAAAAAAGTATTAATGAGTTGTAGTTCGATTTTATGACTACGAACATTGTCAGCCACACATTTGAAGCTGCCAAGCAAACTCTACATGAAATTACAAGCAACAAAATAATCAAGGCTGGTTTAAGGCCTTTTGAGAGAAAGAGTTAGAACTCGTTGTCTAAGACTTTGTTTCAGGCTGTGGCATGGCCACAGAGGGCATATGCCACGACTTCTCCGGATAGTCGATCTCGTAATTCGTTCAAATCTGACCTTAAAATTGAGGCCAGTACAGAGGATTAGTTTTAGGTGGTTTGACATCATGAATCTTGTCACTGTGACGTGTTTGAAGGTGAAGTTTTCTAGCTTCCTCGATTTTGTAGTAATTCCCTCATAAGCCTGGTCGATGCGTCGAACTTTTCATGGGGCGAACTAAATGAGTTTTGCCTCATTGTCGAAGTAGGGTCCTTTTCAAAGAGAGTCTATTGTTCTAGTCACCGAGAAGCCGGGTTTTCACTAGGCGGAACAAGTAGACGCTACCACGATTTTCCGACGCTACCTTTCCCGAAGCTGCTTTTCGTGCAATGTCCACACGGTGGCTAACAATTTTATGATAAGGAAGAAAGATAAAAAATAGCATTCAAACTTAAAATTCTCACAATATGTCTGTTTTGAGCAAGTTTTTGTTCTCGTATTACAGAAAAGAGAGTGCTTCAATTACCCTAACCCATCTAATGATGAAGAAATGTGGTTGATTTGAGTCATAAAGATTATTGTTCGAATCTTTTGGCTGTTGATTAAAACCTAAAATTTTCCAAACGTCTTAGATTTCCTATATGTTGAAGCTCCAGATATGTTTCAATTTTTAGATAATCCGCAAAATGAGCATGGCAAAAAACAGGTTTACACTAAAATTTAACCTTTCAAATAAAATTGTGGCTCCAATCTCATGTGAAGTATAACCTTAAGACGTCACTATTTTTCCTACTTTGTGAGATGTTTTGTTTTGAAGTTATTTACGGCAAAGTTTAGTGACAAGGAAAAAGGCTGATGCTTTCTTGTAAAACTTAACCACGCCTGCTCAAGTATACGTGTTCTCCTGCTTCAACACAATACTCCCAAAATACATGACTTTATTGAACAGGCACAGACCCATCTCAGTTTTTAGAATGTCAGAAAGTACAAGGGGGTATTAGTCTTCTTTAAGAATTTAAATTGAATATAGCTAATAACCATGATAACATTCCAGGAGAATTGCTTTAAAATGCTTTTTAAATACCTACCTATCTACCTACCCTTCGGCTGTTGTCATGAATTAATCGTTAAGCCACTTGAATAAAATTTCACAGGTCATTTTATCACTGCCTCTATAAAATATGTCACATATTCAAAAGTGAAATTATGGAACTTGAACTGCAAACACTTTGGGGCTTCTACAGAGGGTAGGCAATTGGACTTCCCAAAAAATATCAGGGTAGGGAGGACTGCTAATGCGACGAACAACGCATTAGCAGTTTCCATCAATTACGTCTTAATGAAACAATATACATATAAATAAAAACCACTGTACCAATATACCATGAATCAAAACATAACGAACTGTCTGAAATTTTATTTCATGAAATTTCCGAGGCATGAAAATTTTCTGGTTTCATGCGTGTGGAAACTCATGAAAAACCAGTATCCTCTGACTAAAGGAACAGATCGCAAACAAAATATGGTAGAGGAGGTGAAATGCATATAATTTTTTCAGTGACATATGTTCACCAGGGTAGGCGGAATGCCAAAACAAGAGCTCACAAGGCAGGCGGCGCCCTACCTTCAGTGACGTGCTTGGTTACAAGAGAATATAGCTACACAATACGGTTCCAAGTACTTCTGTGCCCTTTGCACAATCTAAAAACATCGGTCATTGTGTCCATTACCATATGAACTCAAAGACAGGCATAAGTTTATTACATTTTGAAACGACATACATTTTGAAACTGACTCTTGTGAAGTTTCATTCCTGCCATGTTCATTCCATACCCAAGGGCATATACCGATATCCGATTTCCTCCTATTTGGCTCATTGAAATGGTAAATAGAGTGAATATGTCCACAATCTTGACTTCGTAGTATACACGCCCATGCTTGAGAGTTTGATCGAAACCAAAATCAATATGCGGAGGCACTACTGCGTACATTGATGAAGAGGGTGTCGGAATCCCTACCATTTTGTGACCATAAAACAGTGGTGAATCACTCCGAAACAGACTACCTAGAAAAGACACTAAAATAATCAGTATTCGATAGTGTCAGGAAGATGAATTTGCTAATATAATGAAGAATTCCCGTATCTACATGCAGGAGACATACAAAACATATTTTCTTAGAATCATAATAAAGAAAAGTGAAATGGTAGAATGGTTAATACTCATTGTTGGCGGGGAAAATTGAGAAAATCAAGGAGCAACTTCAGAGTCCTAAAGCTATCTCGTCATTTTTCATGGTAAAAGTAAAGAAAAACTCTACGGTGACCTAGGTCTTCCAGAGCCGTAACACGGAGTGGTCCAAGGCCCTAGCTTTCCATAGTAATCTTAGTCATACTTTTTCGGTGCTGATGCGAGATACGTCGATATAGAATTAGCCTTCCAAAAGATTTGCTAAGGCGCTAAGTTGAAGATAATAAACCCCTTTAGTAAAATAATTTTACTCTTGAGTCAATATCACCCATATCTAAAATCAGTCCTATCATCTCAAGGAGACGAATGGACAAAGCACCTTTTTACATTGAAGACGCTGGGAAGATTGACGATTAGAAATTTAATATAAGAACATGTCTTTAATAAAAGTTATACTCGGCGATTATATAAATACCCGGTTTTTTACAACACGTGTCTCTATCCTAATTTGAAAATGGGTTTATATACGTTTCAATACTATTTGATTTAAGATCTCTAATCAACTTACTGATCATCTAAATTTTGGCGAATTTTGAAGAGTAAAGGTATTTACATTGTATTTATGTTTCTTTTTGGGGTGAGTAGCTTTTGGTTGAGTTTTTTGTTGTTGTAACGCCCTTTTTTGCAACTAATATGAGTAAATTAATGTTAACATGTTACGTTAAGTTACTTCTCTTTTTGAGGCCACAGAAATTAAAAGTTGTTGACTAAAAATTGCAAACCCCTAGGCTTTGAGATTTCAAGCTAGACAATTAATTAAAGCGCGGGTACCGTCTCTATGTCATATATCCTGGGATATAAAAGCAATATTACGTTGACTTTCTCTTCTGTAAAAAGGAAATATCGGCAAAAAGAGTAAGGGTTATTCACATTCCTTGCTCTAAAGCTCGGAGGTGCAGTTTTACCACGGCTGGACATTCTACTTGTATGGATGTCATTACCGGCGAGTACAAAGAGTAGATTTGGCACTCATTTTAGGTAACAGAGAACATGTACCTGGAAAGAAGGGAAAAGACATTTTTCATCTTTCAAAAATTAATTTCGTGGAGTTTCTCGGCTACTCAATCTGGATAGCTATCTCACTTCGACCAAGCCACATGCATTTGCTTTTTAAACGGGTTTCATAAATAAGCCAATAAACAGAGTATAATAAAGTTTGCTGAAGTTGATACACATACCCTCTGACAGAGGTAAGGACTTGCATCCAAAAAGGCTTATCTGTAGACATGCTTTTGGCTCAAGAGAGAGAGCACACAACCATGCAGCAAATGGGGATTTCAATTCATGATACGTCATCATCTTACTCAAAGAGTATTGATGGGTGAGCATCTATGTAGCAAACAAAAAAACATATTACAATTTACTGTAAACTTTGCTATACAACTATACTGTACAACTATTTGCTTCACCAATCAATCCTTTGATAACAAGAAGAAGGATAGATCAACCGTAGTACCGACTATGATTGTATGAGAGTATACCAGTTCAAAAAGCTTGAGGCAAAAACAGGAAAAATATTTTAAAAAACTCCAAAACCCTATACCTCTCATTTTATATCTTTTATCGAATTTGTTCGCATTAAACCTTTGATCTTTTAAGAAAAGAAAGGAACTTCTTGTGTATGTATTACATATGTGTTTGTTGTGATATGAGGAAATTCTGGTTGAATGGGGAGAATAAAGAAGGAGTCAAAGAAGATGCCTGATTACTGCTTTGATTCTGCTACTTACACATGTATGCGGCGTACAAGATACAACAGGATTCGTCAACTTTAGGCTACCCCCTGACGCATCTCCGTACCGTTGCTACTTTGTACATGTGGACATTAATAACAAGCCATCCTTACCTTATTAACACCATTTTCACTGTAATGAGACATGGACTCGTAGTGTGACATTTTACATCTAAGAAAAATGGACGTAGATCCCGTATTATCTACATTCTTAGTATAGAAAAGAATTGCTGTGATGACGTAGATATAGTTATCTTTAAATGAAATGATAACTTTGTCCCCTTTCTTTTGCGGGCACCATTGACTCTCTCCAGGGTACATGGCTTCCATTTTAGTAAACACGACACTTTCTGGTCCTATGCGCTGAATACAATCTAAAAAAAATATAAACAACCATTGAATATACAAGATGAATCACTGCTTTAACTCTGGTTTCCCAAGTACAGGTATTGTCATGGGTGCAGATCACTGTAAGAATGTGGGGGGGGGGACAAAAGGGTTAAACGTGGACAATTTGACATTTCCGGGGCCAATAGTAGGAGGATAAAGCAGCTGTTGTTTCCTCATCCTGAAACGTGTCCCCCCGTTCCCCCAGGATCTACGCCGATGGGTATTGCTACCTGTGGAAAAACGAGTAATAAAATCTTTAGATGATATATACGAAAAGTAACAGATCGGCAGTAAATGGTGTCAAGTGGTTTTTAGTAAGTGGGATTTTGAGTTTTAATAAGACAACCCATCCATCCTTTCTCATCTATGCGGAGGGAAAGTGATGACATCATAAATCAAATATTTTTAAAATAGTACGATTTGCCTCCAGATATCAAAAGGCAAGTTTGGAATATATGCTGTTTCCCAAATAGCAGACCTTTAGTGTATAAATTGTTTAAACTAGAGACGTTTGAGTCTCAAAAATCTATGGTCAAAACTCTGTAGATATTCCTTGGTTCCTCAAGTTAGGAACCAGCATTAAACAAAAGGGTTTTGTTAGAGAGATTTAAAAGTTTGAAATCTGATATCTCCGTGTTGGGAACGGACATCACTCTCAAATTTGGCCATTGGCGTTCTTACTAATAGGGTAACATGAAAATTGAGTTTTTTCCCGTAGTTCAAAAATTTTCAAAATCGTGACATCACACTTTCCCACCGCATTACCAGGTAATAATGGGCTGAACACATGAAGTTGAGCTGATACGCATTCTGCAATACTTTCTCATGTCGAGCCTTGTATTGACATACAGGGAATATAATATAATTTCAATAACAACTTGTGTGTATCATATCAAATACAGGGTATGTAGCTAAAATTCTTCGCATAGCAGAAAATGAAAAAGCATCACGGACTTGAAAGTACAAAAATTTTCTTTTTTAATAGTAAGAACCATAATCTTTTTTGGAAGCTCTCAAAAATAAAAAAAATCGTGATATTTTTCAAAAAGAGTAATTTAGATAATGAAGGCCAAAAGAATTCAACGAATGCAAATTAATGGGGAAAGATGTCTGCAATGCAGCAAGATAAAGTCATGAATTTTGATACATGTGATTTCGAAGTCCAAGTAAAATCAATCAATTTTTTTTGTAGGCGTGATACCATACAAGGCTAACAAAAGACACTAAGTGAAAAGACCAGAATAGAGGTAAACAACGTAAATAGTAAGCAGAGAGAGAGAGATAAAGAGAGGAACAACTAACCTAAAAGAAAGGAATTCCTGTTTGATTTAAAAGCAGCTAAGTTATAGGAAGAGGGAAAACAATCAGACGCCAGCGAGTTCCACAGCTTAGCAGTTTGCGGAAAGTACCTAGTCTCATAGAAAGACTTCTTGACACAGGGTTCAACAACAGCATAAGGATGAAAATGTTGGGAAAACCCGGTTGTCAGAGATGGAACAAACCGGGCTGGAATCAATAACAACAGCCCATTGGAACACTTCCCATTGTAATATCTGTAGAAAAGGCTAAGACTGGCCAGATTTCGCCGATAAAATAGAGGTTGAAAGGTGGCAGCAAGGGATGGACTGATCAAGTTGCAGACACACCTCTGGACCCGATTAAGGACCTCTAGATTATTAAAGAGTACTCCATGCAGGGTAGAATAGTGGACTTATAGAGATACAGAATGGCCTCGGTAGTGGGGTAAGATTTAATTATGAGAATAACGGTCTGCCTTTATTTCAACAACTCCGTTTCTGGTATAACAATCATATTCGTTTTCATAAGAATGAAAGTGACTATCAGACAATTTACAGTTATTACAAGAACAAACAAACTTAACCTGAATCATCCTCGTGCAAGATATTTAAGTTGTAAATTACACATTCTTGCTATCACTTCCATTGGCCACTAGAAATACCGAGTCTTAAAGAACATCAAATATAGCGGAAACATTTGCGAAATCAAAAACGAAACAAAATAGGGAAAAGTTTAACGCGAAAATTGTTAACTTTAATTTTGTAACACAACAATGGGCTATCATCCCTTTTCTGAGACAACGAACGTGTCCTTCTGTTGTAATCATCGCAGTTGCCTGTGTTGTAACTATCGCAGTTCCCTGTGTTGTAATCGTCGCGCTTCCTTATGAACATCTGGATTTAATTGCTGATGTAATCATTGTATAAATAGTGTGTAATTAGTACTATTGAGTTAGTTGTTCCTCGATTGTAAAGTGGAGAAGACATTAAGAAAGTATTAGAAAGTACTCTCATTTTGAAGGATTCGATCCTACTTCGTTTATCACGTCACCTTCCACGCTTAATTGACTTTGACACTCCCGGTAAGGTATGTCCATGTTACACATCAAAAATTCAGTACCATAGTGGGCGACTTTAAATCTCGTCAAATGATTTAATATTTCTGCCTTTTCGAACCAATGGGTTTACTACCATCTGAAAAGTATTATTAGTACTTATATTGAGCCTTGAGTGACTTTGCTGCCCCGGCTTTGTCAGTACTCTACTCCCTTCCTAGAACAACTTTGAATATCACAACAATCACACACTACTTTCCACTTCATTTGTGAGGATGTGGTAAAAACGTGCTCTTGCATTTTAATGGTTTTACATCATTTATTTCAGTAAGAACACTGAGCCTCAGATTGTCAAAACATTAAGAACAATTTAAGAACAACACCAGGCTGGATGAAAACTCATAAAAACATAATTTGTTGCAGCAGTGATTTACAACAAAATTTATTCAACACCATCAATGTCTTCGGCTCTTATGTAGTCCGATGAGCCGTCACTAATGATGTACTCTCCGAGTTTGTTGTTACAGTACATGATTTCCCCCTCAAATCAACCATTTTCATACAGACCCCTAACTCGTCGTAAGTTGTTGTAAGATGCCGTAAGAACAAATGAGCCTGCTTGCAACCGAAAACATAAGAACACTGAGCCTCAGCCCAAATTATCTGTTTCTAACTACAAAAAAGTGTATCGTCTTTTCTGTAAATTTGGCATAAACCATTTTTAGCCGATTGGTCATTCCATTTTTCACAATTGAAGACAATTGTCCCCTTTTTTCCACACCGCTCAAAAGACTTTCCAATCCAATCAGCATCACTAATAATAGTCAATATCTTAGCAGCTATTAAATCTGGAGAATTGAGTTTTGGTACCAAATCTAAAGCAACTTTTTAAGTTAAGAAGTACTACTTTCACGCCTTTCCAATGCTGAACATTGGGGTTCACTGTAAATTTGCTCAAAGCGCCTACAGTCAAGCATAGATCGGGTCTTCTAGCATACATAATTAATAAGTAAGCGGATAGCGCCTTCAAAGATTTCTACATCATATAACTCGTCCTCATTATGATCCTGTGGGATGTCGATCTATATCGACTGATAAACAGATCCTTGGCCATCTCTATCATCGGAGACCACAAGCAAATTATGGACATACAACGAAACAAAATTTGTATTCTATCTGTCATTATTTTTTATTAGTTTATCGTAAGGACAAGGTTCAGCATCTAATTGTGTGTTAACCCAAATCTTTTACATACTTGCTCGTGATTAAATGCCAACTTGCTGCTTGACGCAATCCAAGTAACCTGTTTTTCATCTTGTATACCTGACTTGAAAATTCATTATAATTTTTCAAATTCTGTTTCATATAGATATCGAAAATTTTCTATTAAAAATTCATCGTTTCGTAGAAATTTCCCTACACAAGGAGAGATTCTGCATTATTGGTTTTAAGATAGACTGCAGATAAAGTCAGTCATGTCTCCTTGCCAGTAGTTGCTGTTTGAATACTTAAAGTTTCAACAGCTTTAACTACGATAACAGACTACATAAAGATTTACTAAGCAAAACGTTAATCACACTCTCGCCCGTTTAATTCATTGTTTATCTGGAATCCCTTAGAAATCCTGTTATTTAACGAAAATCTCATACATTTCTATGTTAAGTGATTTAGCCCCCCACACTGCATCGCTGTTTACTACATGATAAACAACACCTTCAGCGTTTAACTAGTATAATGTCTGTTATTAGTGTATATAGTCAAGAAAAAGTTAGACTGGTCAATGTCCCCTTTCAACCCCTTGCATCACAAACCTTCCTAGCATTTTACAAAGAGAAAGCCGGTAGTACTGACCGAATCGCACTTGAGAAACATGAAATTTGTACGCAGTCTTCAAGCAACAGTAGTTCTCAGGCTTCTCACTTTACTTACCATCGTTAACGGTAAATGTCAGAACATGGACAACAGCCACCAATATAAGCAGGCTTTCATGCATCTGTAACAGAAGACAGATTACGTTGTTATCTCAGTAGGATAGAATGAATACGATGACATAGTAAAGACGTAAGTAATTGGGAGTCAGAAGCGGTGGTTACTAAATTAGTAGGTAAGCGCAAACAGCAGATAAAATGATATCATACACCAGTATAAAAGCAGGCTAGGATACTCTCTAATAAACTTTAAAGGTAATTGAACTCTTTACCAATCTGATCATACCTTTTCCATGATCTTTTAGGATAACTAGTCCTGCTGGTGATAAGAACATAGATAAAGATATATATTATACAAGTACGAACGATAAGAGGATTCAGAAAAGTTGCAGGTCAAAATTACAACAAGGTCTTGCTTAGGTAATGGGGAAAAAGTGACAAGCAGGGCTGTTGGAACAAGAAAATTGTATATGAAAACCTACCACAAGTCAGGACTTAAGGAGGGAGAGGGGGCGTATTTCGCTATCTGATCTTAACTACACGCAACTTCTTTCAGGAAGCATTAACCCTTGCTTTGTTGATAACTCTCTGATTTACTTAGTAACAAAATTACTAACATGCCTACCAATTAACTAAAGGTTATTCCGTTTTCTTTTGCCGTACAAGAGACAGAACCGCTGCGTGAGACATCTCCCTTTGCTCTTTGGCTAAGCTAACGCACTAATTGCAGTTCTTTTAAGGAGCATTCTGAAAGGAGCATCTATAGGGCAATCACATCTGTTGTAGAAAGGTAACGTAGTATTTAACAATGGTCTCATCTTACACCAATGAGCGATCGCTGTATCAGCTTTCACCAATCAAACAATCTTTTAGAACAGAAGTGGGAAAATTCAGAAGACATTGAGGTAAATGTTGTCGATCAGCTAGGGACGAAGAGGACAAGGTCCTCTTACATTTAGAACAGGGTGAAAATAATACCCTTTCGACTCCACCACGACGTTATGTCTACTCATGAAGTCTTTTCCATATAAGTATAAAAGTCTGATTTCATTCTTATGCTTGTAAGATATCAAAGCTATGGTAAACAAGAAAATTTTCTTGTAGATACTTGGTTGACATTCATCTATGACATAAAAATCATGGGACGTTGGTGTGCCACTAGTTTGCATATTGCATTTAATCTGCATTCTAATAAAGATAGTCTACTAATAACTACTAACTAATACGCATGCCGTGCTATATCTTCAGAAGCAAGTGTCAAGTAGACTTATCTCGTAAGAAATAAAATCTATAAATCGTTGTTCTGGTGTTCAAAACCGCAAAATGTTTGGGCATATCTGGTAAAAAACCTTCAGATGCGAAAGTGTGTATGTAAAATATTGACATTTCGAGTAGCCACGTCACCAAAGGCAAGGCGTAGTCACTCCCGTTAAATGATTAGGTAAACCTAGTAATCTATCGAAGTCTTTGACTTATTATATGCTTTGAGTAACATGTGCAGCATGGGGAAATGGTTTAGTGTTGCTTTGCTATTTCACCAAAGAAGGAACATTCCTGGTAACACCGTGTTAATGATCTTGTGTAGAGTATCTTGGCAGTGTTTTCAATTGCACAGTTTTGGAGCTGATGAGAACGTTTTCACACTCTTTTAATAGATTTTCGTACCTAACTTCTATTTGTCCAAGGGTGTAGATATGTTAGATTGCATGAAAAATGTAATATTTCAATTTCAATTAGTTTTTGTAGTTGCGTTTCCAGGGAGGCAGAGGAAACGCCTTTATATTCCAGTTTTGATAAACAGTTATATCAACGCATGCAGTGATGTAAGAAGCATTGCAAAGATGGAGGAGGCAGCGATGCTATTCGTGTGTCAAATACACTTTCGTCTGTAAATACCTGGTGGTCTTGAATTAATTGTGTTAAGCAGTGAGCAAAAGAACAGTGTTAAACTTAAATCAATTGGTTTTCATAACAAATAGGCGACAACAGTAACGAGTGCAAAAGTTCCCCGTGCGGTTCCTACCTCCATGTGTGGATCATGTGACATGAAAATTGCAGATTATCATAGTATAACGTGTACATTCTCCTGGAATGCCCCATTAAATCCAATAATAACAACATGTGTACACCACATATGCATGTATATTTTCCTATATGGAGCTTATTTATTTTTCTGTAGTATTCTGTACTGGATCAAAAAGAGACAGAAAATTGGACCTAGGATAAATCATTGCAGGATCCCTTCATCAATACGAAGCGAAAGGGATGATTTACTATCCATATCAATGGCTTTTATAAGCAACTATGCAAACCATGACGTCCAGATAATAGAAATAGAACCCTGTGATTGCTATGTTCTAAAATTATTTTTGATATTCACACTAAATAACTAGTAAAGGTCTTCTAAATAATAAGCAATACCTTATAACGAACACATTGCGTGTGAATGAAACTAACCACACTGCTCTATACCGGTAGCCTCGAAAACAACGTCGTTTCATCTTTACGTACCTATATATATGAATGACTAGGGGCGAATAAACGCAGAGTGAGGAAACACTTTGATATAAGGTGAAAATATCTCATTAGTCTGTTTCAAATGACCAACACCATTTCTTAATGATAAATTGGTAAGTCATATTGATAAATCATACACCTGTTTTTAACAGGTCTTTGCTGTATCAATTCATTTTGTCATATCAAAATAGTGTATCAAGACCAAACTCTTATTCATTCTTTTGCCAAATGACTATTACTGTTTACAAAATGTCTATAGCTTGAAAACGGTCATCTCAGTGCGCTTGCGCAGCAAATGGGATTGAGCCAAAGTTAAGCGCCTCATGTTGGATTTTTCAAGGTCTGTGGGTCTCATTGGAACATTTCGAAAATGCTACTTGAAAATAGTAGGTAAATGCATGAAATCATAACATCCTGCCATCATAACGCTGTACATTTTTTCAAAACTAAACTCTTTAAACATTACAATCGTTCCTTAAGGGGGGGCTTTGCTCAATCCTTACCCCCTGTGTAGACCAGTGCCTCAATGTAAAAAGCTGTTTTATAATATATAAAACTATGAAAGTCGGAGCAAAAAACGTGGCCTCGAGGCCTACCTTAAAATAGGTGCAGCATTGCACATATTACCCCATCTTGGAAGATTTCTGATGGAACTAATTATCAAAGGTGTCATTTCTGGTGGACAAACGTTTAACTTATTCTTGAAAATGAACGAATCCAAAACAATCCAGGCATCATCGCGTGACATTTTTTGTGGTCATTAGTTCATGGAAAATAGCAATTTAAGTAAACATTGAGTCGCGACCATATTTTGTTGATGTTTAAGCCTTATCGTGCTTGCTGAACCTTTATGAAAACATGAATCGTTACGTCGAGAAACGAAAGAGATTAATAATAAACAACAAGTGCGGAGGCGTCTTCTCCAGCTGTGCTAGGCGTGCGCCGCACGCTCATAAATATAGAACCAGAAATATTTGTACGTTCTTTAATGCACAGGGAAAGTGATGACGTCACTAATCAAAAGTTTTGGAAATAGTAAGATTTGACTCCAGATATCTAAAGTCAACCATGTAATAGGCTGTCCCCCAAAATACCAGACCTGTAGTGTATATAGTGTTTAAGCTAGAGGCGCTTAAATTTATAATTTCTCTGGTCAAAACTCTGTTGATATTCCTTGGTTCTTTACGTTAGGAACCAGCATCAAATGATAAGGTTTGTTAGAAAGATTTAAAACTTTTAAAGCAGATATCTCGATGTTGGAAAAAGGGCAACACTTTCAATTTTGGCTATTGACATTCTTACTAATAAGGGAACATGAAAATTGAGTATTTTTTCCAAAATTCAAATATCTCAAAATCGTGACGTCACACTTTCCCAGCGCATTATCTGCTTGTCTCTTCATGACATCAAATCTAAGTGTAGTAATATGGAAATCAAGTTTCTTTTCTCCTCATTTGATAGATTTGGTAAATTTGTATCCCCATCTCATTGTTGTGTCACAAGTCTGTATAGAAATAACACGCCAAGTTCCTCTTCTGTGCTGAATGAAGTCTCTGTACAGCTTCTGTTAAGGGAAGGCGTGCTACGACGCTCAACGTCATTGAAAACAATAGAATCATAGGGAGACAGTACGACCTAGGTACAAATATCTGCAATTAAAAAAAGGTCCCAATGCGTGCTATCAAAAAAGTGCACGCATCGGCTGAAAACAGAAATCGAATGACTCGATCCAGAGGGGGAAATAATCCATTGCTTATAGGTGGGCCATCCTTTTATGGTGATGTTATTTCTAAGTTAATCGAGAAAGATCGAAGGATAGATTTGCAGTGGAGATGGTCTTTCAAAGACAAGACAGTACTTCTACAGATGAACCTGGCCTGATAAGGGAATTGTGGCAAAACTATTTTGGTAGCACGCCTGGTCCAAAGTGTTACCCTGCGTTACTGAACAATTGTTGTCTTTGAACATGACCGATTACAGGCAACCGCAGAGTTGTAGTAGCACATAAAAGGATGTACGTAAAATAGCATTTGACGTTGAAAGTACATCCTTCGTATTATCTGCTTGCATGCCCGCCCGATCCCGGAGGTATTGTGCTCTATCATCTGCTCTCGTGAAGTTGGAAAACTATGTTTCGAGAGGTAGGACAGAGAGGGGACTGCAAGCATGAATAGATAGTCATCTGGAGGGGAAAATTAACCCCGTTCCTGATAGTGGGTTCGGCCTTAAAAAGGGTGAAAAATAGTAAAAAAATATTTAAGTGTTCTCGCAGTTGAGAGAATTTGTCTCAAGCACGTCTCACTTAAAATGAATATCACAATGCGTCTTGCATTTGATGAGGTGATCAACGAAAATAACTGAAAAGGAAAATCATAATCATCATCTTCATTTGGTTAACGTGGTGTTTCCCCTTTAAGGGGCTTACACGGGGAAAGGTATCAGCACAGGAAAAGGAATCAGCAAAGATTTATCTTTGTATACAGCATTTAAGTCATGTCCACGTCTTCATATACAGTGTTAAGAACAATACTATGGCATGTGTCTAACTTACGTTTCTGTATCTATTCACTGAGTTACTAATCAAATACAAGTAAATAATACAAACTTGCTTATGTGTAATATTGAATTATAGACTTGTTTATTTTATTACTTTCTCAACGTAGTATTTTGTAACACAGCTACTTATGTATCACTTGACTACTACCACCAAACTCTTTAAAGATGACAAACTAGTAAATTGGATATCAGTATTCACATGAGACAGGAATCTACTAACTTCACAGACATATTGCAATAGACCTGGTAATATATGAAGTTCTTACCATCTTTATATGATAATAAAGAGACTTGAAGACAGCAGTCGATTTAACAATGTTTTACGTCCATGGCACTTAACAATAACTGTGTCAAATGACATAACGCACGTTAATCAAATACTGGACAGAAAATAGTCACACATTATCACTCTTAACATGAAAATTATTTATTATTTATGGATTGCACCAAAAAGAATATCTTGATTCATGGTTGTATATCTGGTAGCTTCATACGCTTCAGTAACAGGTTTGGATACATAATTGAAGTCTTTCATTTAATCATGTTGAACCATAGACAACAGCAATGATAAACAATTTTGTGGATAATTTAAGATAATGAAAGGCTTATTTATTGTCACTCCCGAGACTGAGGTGATAATTGCTGGGTTCCAGCGGGGTAATAGTCTGATCCCAGTGCCCTTACCGGGGTAGAGGACACAACAGATGACATTGAAGGATCTAGAAAACCTCTGATAACTCTATGACGAGAGGATGCCAGAGTGGCTATGGTCGCCTTTTAATAAACCCAGTCCTAGCATTGGGACGTAGCGTCAATAGTACCCGTAGTTGGCGTAGGGGCCGAACCTTGTTTAACGGTGGCTACAGGAAAGCATTATGAAGGTCAGCACTCTAGAAGTTGGCGTTAAACTAATGCAACAGAAAACCCGCTTATCAAAATTTTCCTATACTACAGTGACAATGAATGTAAAGGGATGTAGCGTGGACTATGTAAACGGGACAAGTTTTCCTGCAGGATAGGAATAAAAAGGCTCTCAAATCGTGATCATGCGAAACACTTGCCAGGAATTGTTTGGAATCGGATGTTGGAGAGTGAGAACAAATCTTAGATCGGAATCGAGAATATCAATGTGGGAATGAAAGAACACAGAGGGAATATCTTAGATTTTAGTTCAAAGCCCTCCACCACGCTTTGATTTTTTCCGTCTTTTTCATACTCTATCTTCGTTTTGACGAGTTGTAGACTAGCGTGAGCGCTAAGAAAACTTGCGTTATCAAAAACTTTCGAGCTACTCTTCTGCTTATTAATTATCCTATAGCCCACACAATTTATCATCTCATGAACTTTTTCTTAAAATTTACGATACTCACAAACTGGAAAATGTATTAGTTTATTTCCGAAAGAAAAAGGCAGTGGTTTTTAGATGAGGAGCCGTGACCCCAGATGCGGTCGCCATGCTAAAACCGTGAGGATGATTTCATACAAGGTGGAAGGAAGAACCTGACGCAACGACAGAACTTGTACATCCGTACTTGTCACGACGCCTTTCCAGCTGTCCTTAGTAAAGAACCAAATACTGTAGCAAAAATAGTATTTTGAAGTCATCTCTGATGAGCTTCGATTAAATTATTGAAGGTTAACCGTTTTTGATGACAGTAAGTAAGCAACATAGCTAGCTGCTTATAATAACGAACAGACGACAGTTAGTTTAAGAATGTCTTAAGAGTGCTATCGCTTTCGAAGTGTCAACAGACGCTACAGAAAATGTTCAACTTCTCCTTTACGGTAACAGTACTTGTACGGTTGGTGAAAAACTTGAGGAATAACCCTTACCAATGTTATCATTATCAACTACCACGAACGGTGAATATGTTTGCATTGCAGTTCTTAATGATCATGATTTACTTTTGGAGCAGGTTCCCGAATACGAACGATGCGAAGTAACGTCCAATTACTAAAGAACAATCGCCACACTAAAATATAAAAGTTCGCTGTTCCACCGCCTTAAAGAACCTTTCTCACAATTATGACTACGTAGAGTACATTTATGCCATCTCATCAACTTCGTTGAGGGCTCCAAAGTCAAGTAATTGATTATTTCTTCAAATCTTGACCATCTAATCTTAATCGTTTCCCAACTTCTCTATGATACAGAAAGATTGCATTTCCCTCATAAATTATATTGACTCATTCTCTTAACAGATCTGATGCGTCATATAAATTAACTTAACATGGGGTTAAAATGGCTTATAACTTGACTTTCAACGTTCGTGCTTTTCCCCTAAATAAATATTTTGACGTGCAATAGGGCAAAGAAATTGCAATGGAACAATTTTATGTCTTTTCAGCGCTCATTCTGCACCGTTTCAGTGAACAGCATCATTTCAGCTACTTCCGCAGTCGCAGAAAAAACATGAATTCCACAGGAAAGCTTAACACAATCCAATGGAGAGATTCCCTGACATAAAAGCTTACTACACGCGTAAGTAATATAGCTTCAAGATGACTAATGTGGAACTATCAGCAACACACTAAACTTTGCTAAACCAAAAAGCGAAGCAAAATTTCAATTTGACACAAACAGGCTCATCAGTTCTATTTAAGTTTCAACGTCATTGAATTTTCAGAGCTAAAGGAGAGACCAGAAAGTATTTGTTCCTATTCACACAAATGTAATACGCAATGAAGCGTTTGTTTTGTTGAGTCTTCTCTGTTCCTTGGTATGCAGTATACTACCTCCATTAAAATGTTAATAGGTTATGAGCCCAGAACACGGATACCGTACATTGATGGAGATAAGGATAAATATGAGTTGTGGAAAATTAAATTCCTAGGATATATGAGGATCTGAAAATTACATACCGTCATAACGTCAGACCTTTCTGCTGTGATAAATGACCAAGATACTGCCAGGAATGCTGAGGCTTTTGCTGACCTTTCAGAACTGTCTCCATGATAGAAGCTTGTCGTTAAATATGAGGGATGCAACAGAAGATGGAAGGCTTTCTCTTAAAATACTTCGTCACCACTACTGCTCGAAAAGGAAAGGCCCGGATAATTACTCTGTATACAGAACTTACAAGATTAAAGAAATAAGCAACAGAATCTGCAACTGGCCAGGTGGCACCAGTCTTAGCCATGAAGCAGCTATATTGCTGAGATGAGGAATGGGCTGCATTTACATGGTATGAGGACGTTCACATAGAATGGGAGACCATGATGCTTCAGTCACTTTGAGCTGAACTGGGAGGCCTTTGGAGGGCATTGCAGAAGGGTTCTGGGTGTTCTAGAAAGTAGTTATGAAATTTGCTGCCAATAGGATCAATTTGCTTGAAATTGTGAATTCTGTCATCAAGCAATACTTTTCCAACACCAGCCAATCAGATCTTCTCAACTTATCTAAAGGGGTCACAGCTTAATTTAATCACACCCCCTCTGTATCCTAGTTAATGGTGGAAAAGGCTTCGTTTAGTAGATGCCAGACTCTTAATGTTGGTAGAAGTTTGGGTAAATCCACAAAGAAATCCATATTTGCAAATACAAGAAATAATCAAGCAGAATGTGAGTAAGGATAGGATAGTTTGGAAGTCAGGCAAAGCTCACCACCCAACCCATCTAAGCATAAAAAATGACATTTAACTGACCATGATGATAAAGGATGATAATGATAATGATAATGGTGATAATAATGATGATGATGGCAATGGCAATCATGACCATGAAGATGGCAATGATGATCATGATGACCATCACAATGATAAGCATGGTCATGATCATAAATAGCATTATCATATGACCCACTCAATTTACAGAAATTATCAAAGGCCCCACCACTTTACTTGCTTATTATTCCTTCTTTTCCTCAAAGTTATGCAATTATTACTCTTACACACAAAGGGAAGAGAATATTAATAACTGCTCAAACCTGCTGCATCAGTAAAATATTTGTATTAATGTTAAACTCAAAAACACATGGAATTAACCAATACTTTATTACCACCAACTTTTATTTGACTTAACCCTGCGAATAAGCACACTATGATCGTGCACTTTTGAAGTAATCAAATGGGGGGTCATCCTTAGTCCTGAGTGACTATTCAAGTCAAAATGATTGCAAAGAAGGCCCATGCCTCTTGATTAACTGAGAAGTGGCAAAGTAAAATTATTTAGTCAACTCATTAGGGGGCAATGGCCCATTACCCCTTCATAGTCACATGCCTAACATGCCATGTGCTAATTAACAAATGGTTTTCCTGCCAAACAAGCCTTGCAACAACTTTACAAAAGCTTCATTGCCTCACACTTTTAGTAACAAACCTAATAAAAAACCAACTGTAAAGTCTTTGGTGTCAGAAAATAAAAATAGTATTTAAGGCAAACTCAAACCTTCAAAAACAGTATTCTGATCATGTCCAAAACTCTCATAAATACAAATATAATATGCATTTGAGTCTATGTCAGACCAAATTGACTCAAAGAATATCATGTTTATGACCCATAATAAGAGCCTAGCTAGTCCAGGATCTCAGTAATTGGTAACAATTACAAACCAAAACTATGTGCAAAAACCCCCAATATTTCTCACAACAGTTTTACATTGTGAGACAAAATAACCTTGACACTTAAAAATGTAAATGCAAATCCTGAACTTCCCAGTTGCTATGTCACACCTTGCACTGCTTCCAGCATAAGCAACAGAGCCCCATACCAACTACCTATAAATAACAAAGTGAAGTACACATTGAGTTTGTTGTACCCATTAGTCATTACAACTGTAACCTTTGCAACCTTCTTCTTTTTGGTAATAGTATTTCCCCTTTGTGCAAGAGAACTGCATAAGGATAAATCCAAGAAATATACTGAATTCTATTACAGACAAATAGTCACCATTTTGCATTTCACATAAAAACATAACACAACATATAAAAACTCAAATTAATTCTCCTCTAACATAAATATGATACTATATAACACAACTATACAAACCCTAATAACAATCCACTGTTACTAGTAAAGGCAGGGACCTCATAACTAAAACATTCTCTACATACAATTTTCTTATTGGTTTAGAACTTGCTTTTGTACCTTGTTTCAATACTGTACGCACAGCCTTATAAAGGCTCAGACTAGAGGGAAAATAAGCAATACTCCTGTTACTTTCAAAGAACATTGCATGTCATAGGTAACAATATACCAAAAGAGCAATCCATTATGTTAACCTTGAAAAAACAATAATAGGAAATCAAGTTGTGACTTAATATTCCCTGTAATAAAGGAGAAAACATCCCACATATCAGCATGCCCAATCAGAATTTGATTCCATTTTCCTTGTTTACACACCTTAAAATCTTTTGTGGATTCCAAAAGTGACTATACTTACAGATGTAGAAATAAGCAAGCCTGACCTGTGCCCTACCTAATGAATACCTAATGTATAATAATGAATTACCATAATATTATGCTTTATGATACCCAAGAAGATCCATAACACATGTACCTTTCCCTACATAGACAAAGTAGCATTATAAATTGCTGATTTTTGCGCATTGATGCACTTTTTCCTTTTATACATTGGCCATCGACACATTGGGCATCGCAAATGCCTTCTACTCCCACCTGAATTTATCCACCCCCCTACACAAGAGACATGAAATAGATGTCCACAAGGAAGAACTTTCACCTCAGTGCCACAAGTAAAGCCTTCCAGACAAATACTGCATTCATGAGAAAACATTACATATGGTATCATGGTTTCTACATCACATTTACAGTTTTTTCCTGTCCTTCCTTTTGAAATATCTTTGTTCATCTCCCATGTTACCACTTTCTCTGGCACAGGGTAATCTTGAGTTGCATCAACCAAATGCATATCATCAGCAGTGTCATGATTAATATTATCTTCAACCTTTTTGCTAACCTTTGTGTCTAGCATCACTTTGGTATCACCTTTACTGTAGTTTTGAAAATATTGACAAAATCTCCACACTGGCAAGTTTACAAAAAAGTCCTCTGGGTAAGGCGGATGCAGCCATAAATCTGGTATTGAGAGTCTATGTAAGAACCTTTCAACACCTTCTTCCAAAGTAAAGTAGTTGAAACTTGAGGGCTGGAATGACAGGAGTGAATGAAACATTTGTTGTATTTCATCAACGTCTTCATGAAACCAGAGTAACGGTCTGAATGTAACTGAGTTTCCATGTGTGATTCTATATTTTAAAAATCCACAGATCATACCATAGCAAAAAAATCCAATGACAATTACATGCACGTGCTTTGATATATTAACAAGATCTTCCCTTACCATTGATGCAGCATCAGATACCATTAAAACTTGCAAGACATTAAGACAAGTATCCATAACAGGTTTCGCAATAGGAAGCTGCGAAAGGCGTACCAGTGGTAGCCAAGCCGATAAAAGAACGGCATTTGCAAAAATTGTAATCCAAACAAGGTACAATGTACGTCGTAAGGGACCACCTCTTTGGATAATCAATTCAAGAGAGCACAGCATGTTCACTATAACAATGGCAAACATAAAAATATCGTTGACTTCCGGATGCAGAGTTCTTAAAAATATCTCAATGTTTGTGTACTTAAAAGACTCTCCCTTTTTTCTGCCATACGTATAGTTCAAAAAAGGTTGGACATCGTTTCCTGGCAGCAATGTTGAGTTACCTACGACAATCAGTTTTTCAGAATTGGTATGTGAGACCTTAACATGTAAGAAATTGATTCGTCCAGTGAATCTTACTGACAATGCTGACAAAAACAGTGGTGTTGTACTTTGTTTCGATTGGTATACAAGGTTGAGCGTTGGGCAATTAGTATTTCCATGAAAGTTAAAGTTACAGAAACTGAGCTTTGAAGAATAATCAACTTCCTCCGTGGTAGCAACTTTAACCTGCAATTTCCGTTTTACCCACTTGTACAGTGATTCCTGATCCGTTTGGCTCAAAAAAGTATCTGAATTAAAGTGGTAAAATTCAACCTTTATCGTTCCTTTGGGCTGTGATCCTTTGGGCATAGTAAGCAAAACTGCCACAGAATCCACCTTGTGTTTAATACACAAGATCGGGTCTCTATAGCACCTGTATATACCAGTCCTTACTCCATAATGTGATAGTCTTCTAGTCAACTGATCCCATCTGTGATTTTCTGCGAGATTGTCCTTTTTTGCATGTCTTCCTCTTTTACCTTTCCTTGGTTCAATGACCACCAACCACACACTTGCCTTCGTGTCCTCAACATGTTCCCTCAAGTTAGCATAACTAGAAAACTCCACGTTGTGCTCAACAACATTAGTCTCCTCTAACAATGAACTATCACCATCAGTTTGCTTACTCAAACCATCGTTATCCTTCGAATGGGTATGGTCACCATTTGAAGCACTTGGTTTCCCATCAGGCGTTGTATTTTTGCCATTATTACTGTCGCCAACACAAAGTCCAGACCATATCCATGTGGCAAAGGGAAGAATGTCGCATACCAGCTTTAGGCCCGTGAGCTCTATCACAGTATTTGAGTACTCGACAACTCTCGAGCTCAAAAATAAGAGGATAAAGTAACTCACCAATAGCGTCAATCTTAGAAGCATCGTTCGTGTGTAAAATTATCTGCCCATTATTTACGTACGAACTATCTTCCAAGAAGACATTTGGTGAGTTTTCCTCGACAGTAAACAAACCCGAAACGGGAACGTAAATGGCCGCTGAAAAATGTTGTAGTTGTTGTAGTTTACATCCAATCAGCTGAAAGTTGTCAAATCCGAACGTGATGATGTCAGAGCTCCAAGGCGTCTCTTCTCTTTGAAAGGGGCAGTGGCCGAGGAATTTAGCCAAAACACGGACACTAACATCATCAACTGTAAGAATTGGTTTCTACGTCATGGAATGCATCAAGGCGGGGGGGGGGGGCGTAGATGCACGCATACCCCTCTGTTTCTGAAAGGAAATCTTATTTCAGAAGAAACTTAACTCCAGGGTGAGAAACCTTCGGATGGTATGAAGCCCCTGGTAGCAAAATAGCTCAAAATATAATGATTACCGTGCGTACCTCAGTATGAGATACGTCCCCCTTTCCCTTGATATTGAACCCCCCACTGGCAACGGACGTCTGCAGTTAGTGACAGTGGGTGTCCCCTTCATGGAGTAGCTGATCGATCTAGTGTTCTTGGCTTCCCTATAAATGACCTCATTCACTTTGGGGATCTACTCCTTAAGACAACTGCTCTGGGACTGGGGTTAGCTCAGTAATCCCCTAACCCTTGTGTAAAAGACACAAAGTTCAGGGGTCCACTGTAATGATGGCATAGCAAACCCTACCTCTCAGTATATTTCAAAGACTACTAAAACTATAAATCAAAACCGAAAACGAAGTAGGTGTAAGAGATTGTAAAGACATAACTCGTTTAAGGATCACTGTAGAAAAAACCATGTCGACTACACTCACAGGGCCGCCAGCAATAAAGTGGCAGCCAGTCACTACCAGGTTGATCTGGGCACGTTTTCTATCAGTCCGCGCCAAGTACACTGTAGTACAGATATATTCACTTAAAAAAATTGCAGGTGACACAACAGGGCAGTTTCTATGTACTTATGGAGTTTGAGATAACTGAGATCTCTTGCCACGACATAGAGATAATTAAGGAAGATTTCAAGGATACGCGGGTGTGGCAAGACAAGGATTGGTGTTAAAAAGGTAGTTGTGCCTTTTGTCACTGGAAACGATGCAAATGGAAATGGACTAAGGTTATTGAAACTTTGTGTTAAGACGTCGACTAAGGTTCTTTGCAAGAAAAGAAGGAAACCAGATGAACTATGGATCAGCACAGAACCAAGGAGAAAAGATCGACGAGAGAGAAAACGCGAGACACAAATACTGATTAACACGTGTGAGCACGAGGAAGTCTGTACAGAGATCACGAAATTCATGAGATTCATAATCTATGGTCTAATACCAGGAGTCAGACTAAGAGTTACAAGGGATATCTAGCCAACCAACGATAATAGGAAGAAAAGGCATTCATGGCCGAAGTAGCAACCAAGAAGGATGGCATGAGAACAGTGTATAAGATAGTTAAGTCATACTTACAGAAAATCAAAGAGAAATATTGATATCAAATTAGAAAAGATTTTTGGAACACTGAAAAGAAGTTTTGAATCGGTCGGAATCTACAGAGAGAACAGAAGTTAGGTTAGGGTACCACAGGCAGCTAGACCTCAATTGCAATGAAATCAGTATGGAGGAACTTACGTAAGAAATAAGGAAGTTGAAAAACGGAAGTATTCGAGGCGTTATGGAGTTCATGCAGAGACAGTGAAATATGCAGATTAAGAAACTCTGGAGAAGTTGAGATGACTTTGTAATATCGTTCCGGGAAGTGACTATAAACTGGGGGAAGGTAGGGTAGGGTTGGTCGTACTTCTACGTGAAAAGAGGGATCTGAGTGATTGTACAAAATGATAGGGGCACTACTCTGCTGTCTGTTATATGGAAATGGACAACCGTTTCGATTTTAAAAGAATAATCATGTTTAGATGGTATTTATTTATTGACGAGGACTATTGAAGTAATCAAAGAATACTAGGAAAAACTTATGATCCACTTGGTTTTCTTCTTCTAGGCATTTGATATGGTTCACAAAGGAACAACATCGTACAATACTCCAGAAAAAATCATAACTATTGTTTATGGTGACTAGGATAATAAAGGATTTCTACAGGAATATTTGATGTTTAGTAAGGCTGCAGAAGGCACAATATACACCTTTGAAATATCTACCGGCGTTATACAAAGAGACATTTTGTCCCTATCTCTATTCTTCTTGCTGGTTGACTATGGATTAAGGAAAGAAGAAATCAAAGATTATTGATTGAGATATAGATGTAATGAGAATGTTTGACTTGGGTGTTGTGGACATCTTCTTAGCCTAAGAGATGAGAATGAAAGTACAGTTTATGACTTTGGATAACAGGCAAAATGTCACTTGTGCCAACTTTATTTTTTCCAGGCAATTCGTTGAAGGTATAAGCTATTTCTTGGTCTAATGTTGCTGGACGTATTCATGGCGGGTTTTGCAAAACTACTAAAATTCCTTCATCACTAGCCGAACTCCTTGCTTACGCATGCATAGAACCAATTATACTTTTAACGCTAAACTAAGCTCCCTTAAATAACATCTCACGAGAATCATTCTTTCCCAGCGTATTGCGACCTCTTGTTATTAATACAAGCACTCAGAATAGTAGGAGCCTCATAAATTCAAAGAAGTTACTTGGTATTGCCTACTGTTAGATTCACTAAACTGATTTTTGCCATAAAAATCCATTCTAATCCTATTTTAAAACTCAATATTCAAGCGGTTTTTATGTTTTGATGACTAAACTCGGCGGGGATGTAAGCCCTTTTCAAAACGTATAGCAGAATATAGTGTTTTAATAAATTTAAGATAGTAAATTCATCGAAAAGATATGTCTTGTTTGTTTGTTTATTACATTGTTTATACAGGGTGATTCCTTCAGCTAACAACTAACTTAGCTGCTATCAAAGGAAGCCCTGTTTTTAAAAGAAAAAATACAAATCATTTAAGAAAGGTAAAAATAAATATATATATAGTTTTTTTCTA
>JAAAKL020001355.1:9484-31455 GCA_010016065.2 Carybdea cf. marsupialis auct. non (Linnaeus, 1758)
TGCAATTTTAATTTCATTTTGTTTACAGTACCCTTATTAACAACATCCTAGCTGTAAGAGACTCTGTCTTTGCAGAAAGGGTTTCTTCTTTAATGCAATTTTAATTTCATTTTGTTTACAGTACCCTTATTAACAACATCCTAGCTGTAAGAGACTCTGTCTTTGCAGAAGGGGTTTCTTCTTCAATGCAATTTTAATTTCATTTTGTTTACAGTACCCTACACTTATTACAGTTCTCAGGTATTTATCTACAAACATAAATGGCAGCCAAAGGGCACTTGGCCTGAAATGTTCATTCTCTGAAACCTAGCACGTATCACTTGATTTCCTTCCTTTGTTATCCTGGTGGTGGAAAGTGCCTCATTTGGTCTGTTTTTTCTTTATCCTGAACCAGAAAGATATAGAGGTATCTGCTGCATCTTTATTTAAAATTGACAATCATTTTTTAACTTTTCGTGGTCTTCATAGACTTTGGGTTTTGTCTATCTGCTGTGACAAGGAGATTTTTGATCTTGCGAATTTGCTTGAACATTATTGTTGTTGGACTTCAGATATTTTGATGCAAAAGCTTTTCTATAAAGAAGGACTAGCTCCTTACCTCCAGTCTACCCATCATGATACGCCTCCGAAAATATCACGCCTAATGACTAATACCATGACATAATATCCTCTTAAGGACTTCACTAAGAAGTTGAACTGCATTAAGTTTCTACAGACATCAAGATAAAAAAGTTGATCTTTACAGGTTGTTATATTTCTGCCCTCTTCTCGATGACTTGTCTTAATGCAAGGCACTTGTCCGTGCGTGACCTTCTAGCCTAGAAAAGTACTTGGATTTCTTTCAGTTACTTGTCCTAAATTCCGAAAAATGATCGATCATGCCAGAATTGGCTTATGAAAAGTGTCTATCAAGTTGAACGTCCTGTTGATTTACGCACGTATTTGTGGTAGTTAGTAGATAGATGCCTTCAATTGTTATGAAAGTTCTCTGGTTTTCTGAAGCTTTTAGATACGTACATGTTCAACAAGTACCAGATTATTCACCAAATGTTTTATTTATAATGGAACGCCTATGATTTTTGAAAAGGGATTTAAGTTGTACAGCAGGGTTATTCAATTACGAATTCAGTTGGGCCAGATTTGAAAATCGAGACCTTAAGCTGGGCCAGATTTTTTCAGCAGTCAAACCAACACAACTTTAAATATAAAAACTAGCACTGGACCATTTCAGTTTAGGAGGATACAACATTTTCTCCCCGAACTTAAGATCTGAAATATTTGGAAAAATTTTGAATTTGACAAGTTTTAGTTAGATTTTACTTCGTCAAAATAAATGAGTACCGTCATTTCGGACGTACTTTTCACAAATATGGGGGTTGCTTTTATCCGAATTTCGACTCATCAGAAAAAAATTAGTGCGCATAGTAAGGTGCTCCGCCCGCTGTACCGTATGCCTATGAGTAAAGATCATGAAACAAGATACGGTATTTATCCATCATTTTTATCTTTGAATTTATATAATGTAGTCACATCAAAACACAAAAACACAACACAAGATCTTTAAGTAACCTAAGTTAGTAGTTTTTCTATTTAACTCAGGCACAAGTGCACATCAAAGTTAATGTATTGTATAGTAGTAGTAGATCGTGTCAGAACTAGAATCTATATAAGACAAGACCATCCTTGTTCTCCATATTTCTTTAGATAACTGTTCAGGGCGATGTTAATAACTTAAGATCGAACTGTAACATATTAATATAACTCTAAACTCTGAAAATAAAAAAAAACAACGTAATCTGTTAAACCTCTGAACTCTGAACTCTGAGACTCTGACCCTTCGGTCAAAAGTGATGTTAAGAGTAGTCATGGGCGTCACATCCGATACTCAATTGCTTCCCAGACTACTTCCATAACAGTTGATATGATTGTTTTCCTTTTGAAGTAAACATATCTGACATAGGAAAATGGAAAAGTGCATTCTTCGAACAAGTTCAACTTGCGTCACTATAGATGAAAGAAAATAAAGTGTGAAAATGTGAATTATTTTTTAGGTGCCTGAAAGTAGGGAAAGACGTATTTGTTTGAGTGGCTTCTTGTCTTCAAACTTGATTAAAACATACAACATTTTAATATCATTCATTTCACTCATCCTTTCCTTTGCCATTTGGTACATGACGCCTGAAAATGTACTACACAATAGTTAAAAAACGACTGTCTAACTGCAAAATGGTGTATTGCTTATATTTCTTAAAGTCTTAATTCTCGAAGTTCAATTATAATGAGTTAGCCAAATCATTAAACCTGCCTCCCTCCACTAATGGTCTTACCCCATGCTTTTAGAACTCATTCACGCGTCTCTGGTCAACAATTTGAAGTAATTCGTTGACTTTAAGTCACGCCCTGTAATTGTTTCTGCCTAAAACCATGCTCTAACCATCTGCTCTTATCACACTCAAAGTCAGCTTCATCTGATTTTCTTCTGAGCAATGAGAGAATAGAAAGTGATAGTCAGATAGTAGTAAGTAAGCAAGGGATAAAGTTAATTCACGCATATTGTGAATTCTGTGTTTGAGGCAGTCCAAAGCTGTGTATTATACAATATTCCTAAAAATGAAGATGTGCCTAGAGAAGTAACCATGATGTTTGCGACTCAAAATTCAAATGGAATGGAGGCTGTATAACCAGAACAGCCTCTCACGCCCGCTTGATATTCTTTTGAAAAATTCCAAATTTGTAATAGGGCCGCTGAAATGGTTTTAGTAGTGGTGGGGTGGAGGGGGGGCAAATGGGTGTCACGTAATGGTAAGCAGGTCCTAAAGGGAACTATTTTACATGCCCAATGTTTCAGATCAAACTTAGCAGAAAAGTGAGGGGCCATGCCCCCTGTTTTGCCGGCCCTGAGTAAGGCTGTTTCATTAAAGAGTCTTTCTAACTTAGTTGCTGCTAAACCACAGAACTGTTCGAATCTAGGGTTAACATAAGTCTGACCTATCTAAACAAACGTTCATAGCCTCACGGGCCATGTTATCAAGGGTGGGTGCTGACTTGCTTTTGGTCCAAAAATAATGAACAAAACTTAGTCAGAGGGTGTTTCATTACCGACTTCTAATCAGAAATCTCAAATATAATACTATATTACATTAATACTCTACTATATTTCTACCGTTTCAACATTTGCCCACTCCCCCTCAAATTTTTGTTTTTCCGAACTTTGGGAGCCTGCAGCTCTCAGCCTTTTTACATTGCATGTTTTTGCAAATATCAATATCCGTATGTATCATTTAAATGCCCTTTTCTTTTCTTTCCAATAGTTACCCCTACACTTTCCCACTGACACTTATTGCAATTTTTGACATCCAAACAGAATTTGCTTAATGTTTTACTTTCAGTGGTTAGTTCTCTCGTCTTATATACATTTCATTGCTTCTTTCCCATAAACTAGTTAGTTTTGTCAATGAAACATTAGCGGTTCGTTCATCCCATACCAATATCTAGTCTGTTAGACGCGAATATGTTCTGTAGAAAGCAGGCCTTCTGTAAAAGTATTCTAGTTAGTTAATACAGCTAGTTTGAAAATGCAACACTCTACCTACACTTGAAGGTTGTAAGTTTATTAATGCACTTATAAAAGTCCACTTGAAATTTTTAGACTTTAAATGCTGTCTACGGTACTTCCAGCGCCACTGGATGCCAAAAAGAATAGCATCAGAAACGACTACATCAGGGGTTCAACACCTGTTAGAACTATTGGAGGGAAATTAAGAGAAGCAAAGCTGCGATGGTTCGGGCACGTACAGAGAGGAGAGGAAGAACATATAGGGAAGAGAGTATTAAGTATGGAACCCCCAGGGAGGAGATGGAGAGAAGATTTTAGATGCTGTAAAGGAGGATATGGTGTAAATGGCGTGGAGATGGAGGATGTCAACGACCGAGCAAAATGGAAGAGGATGATCCGCTGCGTGAATAAGCCGAAAGATAAAGAAGAAGAAGAAATACCATAACAGGTTTATTCCAACCTGTTTTCCTACTATCACTTGTATTTGTACTTAAATAACAGCTAACATGGATGTTTTTAATGTTACTGATAATTGACGATCTGTTTCGGTTTTCCGTGACATCATATAGTATGAGTTTCAAGGGATTTGGATACATGCACCAATGCCAAAGTGGTCTACTATTTGGTGAGTAAACTGCATATGGCATACCTTTGTTAAACAGGCATACGAAATTGCTCATTTCAGATTCCGTTCGATGTGCAATGAAAACACTACTCAGTCAATCCATCAAGCGATCAATTCACCTGTCAATCAATCAGTCAGTCAATCGATCGAACAGTCAATCAATCGACCAGTCAATCAATAAAACAGTCAATCAATCGATCTGCCGATCGATCGACCTCTCAATCAATCGACTAGTCAATGGTGCAGACAAAAGAATAGTTTCTTTAAAATATGTTTGCTAGCCCTGGCTCCCTATAACTCTTTATCGAAGCGCCCTTCCATTTAAATAATATCCATCTGCATCACTTTTCCTGGATCCCAGATGAGATGAAACTTTCCTATCAGCCCCTACCTAACAGGGTGTGGATACGGGGAGGTTAACTTAGCCATTTTGTAAAGTGATCACCACCTGAAAGAATGCATTCTAAAGTGGTTGCATTACCGTAACAGATCTTAATGGACATAAAATGGGCTCGTGAAATAACACGATAACTGTGATATGTATCTGAAATGCAATGTAAATCTAGCAAGACATACTCAAAGTTATCGTATGACCTGCTGGAGCGTCTCTGACTTGCATTTCTCGAGTATTTCGGCAAGGCGTAGATAGAAGCCGATGTATTAAGACAATAGGTAGTAAATTCAACCTGTTTCAAAATTCGGAAAACCGCAGTTGAACAAATTTGCCCACCTATCAAATTTCAGGTCAAAATTTATTGATACACTAATACGTAATCATTAAATTTCCAACCAACTCTCGAGGGCTACCTACTTTTGTAGCTAAATACCAATTCAATGTTTCCAGCGGCCTGTCTATCCTTAACAAGTGTCTCAAGCTGATTCTCTAGGGTCCTTGTGAGTCTGATATAGAATGCCCTCAATCTGTTCCCGTTGAAACTACTATTCGTATGCAATAAGGTGGCAATTAAATCACTTTGGTAGTCCAAAAATTCCATGTCTAGTAAATACAGATCCTCCTCTAGCATTAAACATATTCATGTTAGTGAACAAAATCAGAAACACCAGTATCACTCGGAGGGAAACAGGAACAGCTTGAATTAATGTGTCTGCTTAATACCATATTTCGCATTCCCAATGGGCTTACTTTTATATGTAAAAGCTACCAAATGCATCTGTATGCTTCATGTATGTAAGGTTTTACAGTCCTGAAGTGGCTTTATCTGAAGGACTGCAGATGAGCTGACGTAGCAGAGTTGACAAATACAAGCTAGTGTATAAAGGCTTACGCATGTTTTTTTTGTATATGTCAAATTTATATTGGGTCTGGACGATGTTGAGGGGGGAAATTAAAATCCGAGTCGAATTCTGCTATCTGCTTATTATGATAATGAGCTTAATCTTCCTAACGACGTAAGAAAGTATTGCAACTTACGAAATTACTCTAAAGTGGGTTTTTAGTATGAAACTGCGAAGATCAATGAGATAAAACACGTATGACAGTAATGAGAGCATTCATTAGCTCTGCCACAGATGAATAGCGCTCGCATATAAGTAAGCTATATTTGAAATAATTTATATACGTTGAAGTATATCCGGAATTGAAAAGAGCGTAGGAAGGAATAAACTAGGTCGAGGTAGAAAATCTACTTAGACAGTTTAGATATTTCTTACCAAATTTACAAGAAAATCTTCAGTAGTTCTGTTCTACCTCACAGAATATTTTCAAGACGAGAAGTTAAACTTTCACAGAGTTCATAATTCGATTAAAACCTGCACTAATCAGTACGTAACTTGTTGAAGTGATCCCCTCCGTCGTTAAAATAAGAAACACAGTAACCATTGGTCAATCGATTGTATATATTGACAAATTGACAAAGACACAGATGACCTTAATTCTGTAAGATTTATCAAATTTAATTAAAAATCGTACCACACCTTATGCTCCTAGCTAAATGTAGTGTGCCTTAATAATTACGTAGAGAAAGACAGCAAATATGATGATATATTAAAGATAGTAGCATACTAGGAGTGTTCCAAAATGTTTAGGGGAGGACCGCTATAATGGATAATTCATCAACATCGACGTAAGAGTGATCAACTGTTTGATCACCTCAGCGATCTACGTAGTGAATTAGAGTGAACGTAGCTGGGTAGGCCACAGTCACTCGCACCCTTCACGTGTTCTTCAAGCATATTCAGCGTGACACATATATGACAAGGCCGGACTATCCAAATACAGGCACAATTCTTCAGACGTCCTTCTAATTTTGAAAAAAGTAACGTTATGTATCAATTTCAATGTCGCTGCGGAGAATAATACATAGGCCGGACTTCTCAAGTACTGGACCAGAGGAAATGTCAACACGTTCCGAGTGTGGTCCTTGAACAAGAGAAGAATAAAGATAAACCGACCCGGAGTTGCAACAAGCCAGTGAAATACACTAGTATAAACTATTCAGCTATCGTCCAAAGCCTCCTGCTAAATCGTAAACGGAAACTGTATAGTTGCTTGATAATACATAAAAAACGATTGATGATACTATCGTGACGTATTTTGGTTAAGCAGTGGGTTGTTATGTACGTATGCAAATGAAAACGCTCAAATTTACATAGGATTTGGTATGGAATTTGATGGACTCGAAATACTGGCGTTTACTTTTACAAATGAATATAGAGGAGAGAGTTTTGTTGGTTTGCAAATACCATAGGCTTTTCCCCTCATTCCTGGAGCGCGCATAGCATTCTGGTAGTTGAAATCGGAGATGTTGACTATGGCTAGACTGGCCCCTAGTAAAGCTTTGTAGAAATCCAGAGTGAGTCTGTTTCAAATTCAACAGTATCTATTTTGTTCCACTAGTTTTTTTACATTCGAACAAAGAAACAGTTAAAGGATTAGTCTTGTTTATAAATTTGAATCTTCACAACTAGGGGTACGGATTGCAACTGCCAGAATGTAACGAGCACTTCAGAAAAAAGGTGGCATGTTTATCAGTTTGTTGTGCTCAATATTGTTGTCTAATGGGTTTGTTCCTGAACCTTTACTGAACTGTTTCCTTTTCGAGATTGAAAGTGTTCCTTTCTTCTCTCCCTTTAATCCTGCCTTTTCTCAAACCGATGTACCTCTTGCAAGCTGAACCGTTACAGCCGGAGTGGGGGTGGGGGGATGCGGTGGGGGTGAGTGCTCCCTTTTAGTTATAGTAAAGTTACATGTGAATTCAGTGAATAGATTTTGTTCATTTAGAAAGCGGCGTATGAGAGTCCTTAATACTGCCTTTAAGAAGAGCACTGTAGGATAAATAGTACTGTCATTAATCATTTTCTATGTTTTGCAAGACTCTTGTTGAACGTGGTTCAAAAATCTTGATAAGTCTACTTTCAGTGACACACATAAGCGTGGCGATATCAATTTCAAAATTGTAAGAACCAAAAGTCATATTGGCAGGAAAGTACGGATTACAAAAAGGATCCGAAATTGTCATTAGTTTGCTCCATCCGTTACCCATGGTGTGTTGTCACTGGTATGCATTACTGAAATTTCACTTCGCAATAGGAGATTAGACATACAACGACTAAGCTTTTTTGCACCTTCTGCCTGAACAATGGAGAGCTAAAAATTCATTTAATCATTTTCGCTGAGACGCTGAAAATGATTGATAGATAAGAATAGTTAATACATAGCCATGTTTTATCAAGAATATTTATGACTTCCTATTCATTTTACATCACCTTATCAAAAATATCCAACAGGCTTTCTCGGGTGCTGTAGAGTTTATATCCTGGAAACAGAGAGTAAACATTTGAACCGTAACTGGCACCTTCAAGGCTGTACCAACTATTTTTTTAATTAAAACTTTGTCACCGATTACGACGACTTGGAAAATAATTTTCAAATGACTACGCTCATATCCTATTTCGGCCGTCTACTCGACAACAGAAAAACAGGAAAAAATGGAATTTTCTTGAGAAGGAAATTTTTGAAAAAGCAACTTTCATACTAAATTGTCTACATTAATTGATATCACTCAAGCACTTAGTTGGGTAAGAATATATAGATTAAGCTTCCATTATGAGAAACGTAAGTTTCAAGCATCACAGTTCTTTGACAATTGTATAATCTACTGTTGACTTGCGGAACATTTTTTGATGCAGCATTGTTTGGTTATAACACTATATCTTAGAGCTAGTATTCCAATACAAGATGAAAAGCACTTGCAAGTCCTTCCTCTTTTACTGCCCTTTCCCTTTCATATTACGAGCGTAAACTTTTGTGACACTTTTCTTGATCTCTCCTTAAACGAACTAAATGTGACTTCGGAACTGCATTCTTATCTTCTGAGTGATTTATTTTGAAAGTAGAATCATAATTTCATTTCCAAGTGTTATTTTCCTTTCCTTTTAGTTAAAAAAGCTTTTATTTGAAATAATCAATTTAGTTCTTATTCAACTTTATGAAAATAATATAAGTATTATTCCCGGCTGCAACTTTTAGCGATATAATGCTATCTACATTAGTGACTTGCAAAGGAAGATAGTTATTTGTTTACACTAAAAAACCGGGAAAACGTTCCAATGCATGCAAGATTCGGTGGGAGCGCAGAGAACAATTGTCACACTGATCAAAAACCAAGATTCTAGCTGCGAGTCTTCTACAGTAGGAAAGAGAGGGCCTAATTTAATTGAAGGCATTATCAAACCATATCTAGCAATAGAGAAGCAGTTGCCCTCAGACAGTTACGCTGGACCAATTTTTATTCCCCTAAATTTCCACTCCGAAATTAAATTTGCCCTCAACAACCAATATTCTGGCTGAGAGTCTTCTACAATAGGAAAGAGAGGATCTATTTTAATAGAAGGCATCATTAAACCATATTCTGCTACTATATTGTAACTATTAGTTGATGTCGAAGTCTGTGCAAGATTTAAGGGGACTGGGTATTAACTAGTGCATAGGATGAACTACTAATCTATGGATGTCTTTCATATAACTTCAAGCAATAGCAAAATCAAACTACAGTATTCCCTTTTCCCACGACACGAAATATCTGAACATTCCATTGCAAGCAGGATCACAACCAAGCTTTTAAGTTTTCTTTGTCTGTTCTTTGCACGTTCATAAACTTCCGCTTTGTTCCACTGATAACAGACATAGAATCGCCCAGCTAAAACGCAGAGATGAATGCTGAAAGTCTCATTACTTTGTATTGGGTTGTTCGGGTTGAGTATGAGATTGAAATCGTGCTTAAGTAAGACAAGAGAACACTGTTATATCTCCTAGAAGAAAACAGCAAAATGCAGGAAACCACAAATTATGGAGAACATTTGGAACAGTCTTTGCGGTATCAGCCTTCTTTTTTTCTCGCCTGAGTGTTTTAATGCAAACCTACAACAATCATGTGAATCTGAGCTCTTGATCGAAGTACAGACTTAAAGAAATACTGTCAAGGAGAACCACATTTAGCGTGTTTTGTTTTGAAAGGATTGGATCCCCGTGTATTGCAGTGTTTAATCTACCACTGCATTGCTTTAATGAGCAGCACAAATTTAAGGGAAGACATTGAGGGATGGGACAACACTTTGCATAGGAGATTACCAAGAGTTATTGCAAGCGACGTTTGATCCTTGCGTGGTGAAATGTATGAGGACTTCCTTCGATTGCGTCACTTGCTTCCCGCCGCTTATGAGAAGATGATTGAGAGAGACGTAAAGATCAACCAGAGTGCTTCAAATGTGTTGTTACACTGCAATGCGTAATCGTATTTTGTCATCCTGAATATCACTGAATTAGAAGTGAAGGTACGATTGTGACCAGGTGATGTTGAATAGGTCGACGAAGGGTTCAAGTAGCCATTTCTGTGATTGTGAAAAGGGACAAAGAGAAAATACAGTAAAATTACGATTACAACATGCAAAGTATTGTTCAACAAATTGGATTCATACATCATTGCAAGCAAAACCTACTGAGCATACAACAGCTGTTTAATAATTTCGACAGTGCACAGGTCCAGGACGTCCCTTACAAATTTAAAAACGTCCTGCAGTCAATTTCTATCAAAATCTGGTCACTAGCTGTAATAATCAATGTGTTTATAAGCTAACTACGATTCTCGAGTTAGAGAATTCTTGTTGTGTTGCTTACTTTACCTCCCTCTCTTTATGAGTCTTCGCAGTGCGTTTCATCATCGTTTTGCAACTCCTTGTAGTAAGAACTTTTATACTCGAGTCTGTGATAGTCGCTCACGTTTATCTTATCTTGAAACCATCCCATCATTCCCATTCAGTAATTTCATCTCCTCAGGCAGGTCCAATGCCACTGGTTTTAAAGTGAAGGAGCCAACTTTAACAGAAGAAAGGACCACGAAAATAACTGATAAACTAGATAAGAAGCAAAAGAGTGACAAGAGTCATGCCCCCCCCCCACTTCCCACACGATCCCACACTTACTTGACCCTCGCAGGCCCAAACTAATAAACGTTTAACCCAAAGACACAAAAATGTCATCTTATAGGAAGTTACTCAATCGGATCACTAAATCCATTCGAAAAGGACGTCAATGTTTATGTCTTCAAGAGTGACATTTGAGTAGTTGTTAAAATTCAATCGTTATGTACAGTTGAATATTAGACAAACAGAGCTTAACGATGCTAGGCGTATTTTTTTATCTCCTGCTTATCAAGTTGTAGCAAAATGTATACCACTCTGCTATATTATCCACTGTTATTCAATACTCTCGAGTGCTGTCGAGGTGCTATCCAAAAATGGAGATAGTTATCATAGACGGTGTATCGGATCTTCCTCTTCACAGGTAGAAACTTTTCTCTGTTTTGGAGATTTAAGATAACACAAACGGGGATGGAAAATCGTCTTCCTTGACATATCAGGTTATTATATTAACAATATTGTAACAACTTGAGCAAAATCTGAGGTATCAACAATTTCTTTGGGGCAATGTTGACATTTAAAAATCTCAAGATGACTAGAAACAACGAAAATAACGAGAGCAATGGCTACGCAGAAAAACACCGACTGTGAAATAACGAAGCCATAGAAGATTCTTACTTTGTAACTATAAAAGTCTCCAGTTCCAATAAAAATAGCGCCTTGCTTTAAGGAAATACATCTAGGGGTCAGATTTAAGACCTTGTTGTGATTGTTTATACGTCCCTGCTCGTTACACGGGATTCTTGCCTCTGTGCAGAAGACAATAATAATAATTTAGTGCATGCGGTCTCCTGGCTGAGAACATCATGAACATAACATAAAAGAAGCACGAAGGGGTTTACTTGTAACAGCTGGAAAAGCAGATCTTGGGATGGAGTTCACCCAAAAAATACCAGTTCTTAGAAGACGCTCAAGATTTTGATTGTTTCATTTGAGGCATGCTTTAAATTCGTTATTTTTAGGGCATTTTAATATTCTTTACTTCAATGCAGTTTCGTTTTGAACATTCCACGCTGTGGTAAATCATCTCTGTCAACATTTTCTAGTTGGCTCACAACGCGTATTGACATTACAGACTTATAGTAAACCTCAATGGAAACGTAGCGCTATTGAAAAGGATGTAGCCTGTATAACAAAGTAAAAAACCCAAAGTGCTTTATATGAGGTTATTCACTACACGCATTCGCTGTCGTAAAGGAAATTCAAGGCTCCCAACAAAGTTAATAGGTTTTATCGTGATTGTTGAAGAATTGAAATGAGATCATGTTGCTTGATGAAAAACAATTTTAGAATAAAGCTGTTGAAAAGAATTCTATGCTGAGGTCATAAATGACACATGAGCTTGTTAAAAGTTTATCACGCAACACTAACAACTCCAAATGAATCTCGAGCTGGAAAGGAGGCGGACAAAATCTCTTGTAGACCGTATAAACACGTTACGTGATTGTGTTGAACTCTTCCTAACAGTCCAACAGCCTTTGCTCTTTGTTTGCTGACTAAGATATACGAATGTCACATCCGTAATAAGGTTACAGAGAGCAGTGTTAGGAATATTGGTTTATACGCCAATCACCACTACCTCTTCATTAGGACGAGGTTAATCAGAACGCACCACTTTTTTGGTGCATTGCATTACTATTGTAACTTTGTTTATTACCACGCTTGTTGTTCTAACTGAGTAGTCGAAGCTGGCAGGCAACATCTTGTAACCGCTTTTACGACTTAGTCTTAATCACTAAATAGGTAGTCAAATGAAGAATGGAATTGTTAACTGGTTATGGAGCCACTTCAGCACTCCGCTATACTTTACAGGTATAGATTATAACAATTATTCAACGTACACTAAAGAAAGTAATTTTAATTCATGGCCTTGTTATATTGACAGCTCATCTGTGAAAGGAATTGTGTTTCTGAATTTACTGAAGGTAACGGAAACGCGTTGCGGCGACAACAGTCTTCTGCATTGCCTCGAATGGACTAAAGTGCAGCAGACTGTAGTAACAGAATATTAGCAAACTCTTCTACTCTCCTAAAAATGTAGAGCTTAGTAGGACTACACAAAGTGTACATAACCGACACTTTTAGTCCTAATTAAAGAATATAAGAGGAAACTTTATATTTTGAAACAAAGTAGGATGCCACTTACATCGAGCTATAAATTCCCATCCTCTGCTATACGCAGTTTGGCAGGAGAAGATTTATGGCTTACAAAATTCTCTGTAACAACTTCCAGGCACTATCCAAATTTGTTTACTTCCTCTAGCAACCTGTTACCATTACTTGCTTCTGCTTTCTTCCATTTTTATAGCACTTTGTTAAGAGTTCTCCCCTCTTCACCTTTCAGTAGGAACTTGTTAACACTATTCCTTCCTCCCTCCTTTGATTTCCTGTTGGTCCTCTGTAGAACCTTTTCCTTCTTCCTTTTTCTACTTCCTGTAACACCTTTTTGATTCAAATTGTTTTGCCTCGTCAATATATGGGGGTTTTTTTATTCTTTTATGTCCGCAGCAACTTGTTAACAGTTTATCCCTCGTACTTTCGTTGCTTGCTGTAGCCCCGCTTTATAATCACACAACACTTACAAGGTAGCTGTAAAGTTCGCCGGAGTGCAGCGTAGTCGACGCATGGCTCAGAAGTTACTGTAGTGACGATAATTTCATATTTACTTTTAACTCCCATTCATAGAACTTTATTATGTCTTCTATGTGACTGTAGAGTGGATAAATATTTATGTTTATATTCATAAATTTCGTGTTAAAAAAATGAAGAAGAATAAATTTTTAGCACTGCGACCGTGTGTTGATGGCTATGTATTTGTCTCCACGTTGCCCTAAGCCCGAAAATGTTGCATCGTAGGCGTACATAAAGTTACATTTCATTACTGGAAAAAGGTTCAAAATCTAAAATTAAATATCTCCAAGTATTTATAGAGTATGAAGGGCCACAAAAAGACAAATTTAATGTTGATGACTTTCTTAATGTAATACAGTGATGCCTGTGCAAACAGGACCTACGCAATCAGAGGACTTGAGGCTTCATTACTTCTTAAATATCTAATACTTTACGTATGACCAAATACTTGTCTCAAAACTTTTTCATAATTTAACAGCCCTAGGAATGCCATTGAGACATGATTATCTTATGGGAATAGTAACGAGGTAGAGTTTGGTATTGAAGGAATCGGTAACCTTTTATATATTTTATACTTGGGCAAGGATACCTGAATATTATTTCTAAAAATGTGCTCACAGATTTAAACTTAAATGTAGGTTGTGTTGATTATATAATGTCGACTTTTGAATGTCTCTATCAGTGGTTATGAACAACAAGTTTCCGCTGACCGTAAGTAGTAGGTGTCAATTTAGCATATCAGCTGGAATAGAAACCAACCTCAATACAGAAACAAAAGAGACAAGGATGTCCCTTCTGTGGTTAAAAAAATTTGCCGCTACATCACTAACTAACAACAGATAACAAGAAGTAAAAACTTGGCTGTCCTTTCAACATTCCCCTTCTGTCACTTTCATTTATACGTAGTAACTATAGTGATATAATATCCAAAGAATATACATCCCAAATTTCTCTCTCTTGCTGGTAAGAGACCGTATCTTAGTGGTAAAGCATCGTCGTAGCGCAACTACAGAGGCCGTGGGTTTGATTCCTTGTGGTCTGACGATTTTTACTTTCAAGATTTTTTAAAACCGATGTCTACCTTTGGTCAATACATGACCTTGGTAAACTTGTTTCTTAACATTTCATGAAATCTTCACGTGGAAATAATAACACAATGACAATCAACGGTAAACTACGATCATCCATCTTTAACTTACAAAGCACACTTTGCGATTACGATTACGACTTACGACATACTTTTAAGGTAAACACTTGTAGGTGGCGGTGGTGCCCCGTGCCAACGTAGGGATAAGTCTTTCTTATACTTATGTTTATAGACATGTACATGCATATGTGTCCCTATAGTCGGCAAGGGGGGTAATTACGCAACCCTGCAACTTGGCCTCAACCATCTGAATACAAACAGTATGCATATGTAATAAGGACAGTGGTCTATTGCCTTTAAATCATTTGGTAAGTTGTAGAAACATTTTCCTCAGTAGAGGATGGTGAACATCTGGGAATAGGTGTCTTCTATTCCTATATATGCAAGATAAACTAACAGATACTTACCTCTATTTATCTATTCCTCCTTGTTGGAATTTTCCCCATACTTAGAGTGAGAATATAAGAAGGGGAATATATTGCTCAATGTTGTGCTTATTTGCAGTATAAAAAAGTAGTTACCTTTTTCACTCCCTACAATATAGAAGCTACAAAGTATAATATGATAAATAGAAAATACCATCAAAGCTAAAAATCTGATAAATGATTGCAGCATCGATGACAGGCAGAAGAAGAATTGATATCAAACTATACCAAACAAGAACAAAGATAATGAAATAAACTTAATAGAAAAGCGGAATCAAGTTACCTAATAAGGAGTTAAGAAATTATGCATATACCCTGGAGAGAACGCAAGAGGAAGAGCTACAAGGAAATGATAATCATCGTGAACATCAAAGGAAACTGTGAGTAAGGTAGAAAGTATTTAACTCAGGAGAAGAGGAGCTTAAAACGAAGGGTGTAGGCTACAAAATTATAAGGTGGGAGGAGAGTGTAGAAAAATGTAAGGTCAATTAACTATTAGAGCAGAAATGGGTTTACTAACAGTTGAACGGAAAGGTTTTCATTAATCAGACACCTGATACAGCAGAGGGAGCATCGTTTGGAAGCAGCATCAGCGGCAGGGATAATCAGGTGGAGCTTGTCACAAGGTGCTAAAAGGCTCAATCAGTTAAGAAAATTAACTGTAAGTGAGAAGAAAAATTACTTAAGTATAGCAACTGAGATGCTAACCCAACAAACGAAAAAGGGGCGCGATTGGAATGCATGGGACTTTATCGTGTACCAATTTTGGCTGAAGAGCTTCACTGCACTGCATAAGTGGAGAGCACAGCAAATGAATGGTAGGTAATGCACACTGGCTCTTGTATCATAATTGATCAATGTGAGACTGAAATGCAGCGAAAGATATTGTGGGCAAACTTTTGCAGGAAACCTCGTTGCATTGAAAGGATAAATATAAGAAAAGATCAATTGGAATAAAATATTCTGCATCTTAAAATATTGAAGCAAAGAATTAAGTTATTTCTGCCAGAGTTAGAAGATTTATGAAAAGATCAACTTTTAACCTACTATATAGACATTGGAAAAATAAAATGGACAAAAAACAGTGAAATCGAAATTCTGACCAATGTTTTCGACCGTGCACTTGTCCAATTTTGAAAACACTCCAATAAAAGAGGACATTGAAACTTTTTGACACAGAATGTTTTTTTGCATGTGAAGAGGATATGCAAGACATGGACTATGAAGTATGGTTTGAAATAACATCCCATGAAAATATAGTTCTGTTAAAACACTCCTCAGAAGTGGGAAGCTCCAGGCCATGTGATCAACTTTTATCTGAGGATAGTAAAACAAGCATGAAACTGACTATCAGTGAAATTTCTTTTTTTCCTTGTTTTGTAATCTGATTACTTAACTAATGCTCAACGTAGGCATTAACAATTCATTGAGCTTTGAACTACACACAGCTTGTAATATATATATATTACAGGTCTTTGTTCTGTATTTCCTAGGCTTCCGCTTTGTCAGTTTACTTAAGTTTATGTAATTGACACTACTCTTTATGGTATTTACTTATTTCACTGTTTCATTTTATTCCCCTCTTGCTTGTTTATCTAGCAGTTAACCAGCTTGTATTCACTTAGTGATCTGAATTGAGCCAGAAAACAAGGAAAATGTTAGCACGCTAGTAGGCTTGAAATTTAAAAAACAGTATGGAAATTAAACGGTAGTAAAGTAGAAGTAGTATTAGTAGTAGTAGTAGTAGTAGTAGTAGCAGTAGTAGTAGTAGTAGTAGTAGTAGTAGTAGTAGTAGCAGTAGTAGTAGCAGTAGTAGTAGTAGTAGTAGCAGTAGTAGTAGTAGTAGTAGAAGTAGTAGAAGTAGCAGTAGCAGTAGCAGCAGCAGTAGTAGCAATAGTAGTAACAGTAGCTGCAGCAGCAGCAGAAGTAGTAGTAGCAGTGACGGTATTATTACGTAGGTAAGAAAAATGCCTTTCCTAAGGACACAACTACGTACCAATAGTAGCAGCGCTGCCCTCCGGGACTTGAGCCTACAACGAATTGGGTGCAGATCCAATATATTAGCCGCTTGGGCCTCTTCTGACTCTGCAAGCAAAATCAAAGCATATAGACGAAGAGAAGAGACAAGACAGCAACAAGGAGGAGGAGAAGGATATTTGATCACAACTCCAAAGTACCAAAGTCCTGCATTTTAATTATTTGACTTAATTATGTTTTATTTCATGGCCCTCAGTGAGTACATTGGTTAAGAAATAGGCAGTAATAGATCTTGCATAAGTTTCTGTTGAGTAAACAAGAAATACCGCATTTTCTTTGGCTATTACAAAACATTGCTTAATACGCCAGTCATTGTTTCCCTGATGCCGTACACCAAAAGCATAGAATATTTTCTTCGAAGCAGGTGCACTATTTTAAGCAAATATGCCTAATGAGGTAAAGAACTCAAGGCGTCAGAAGGCTGTTACTACTAAATTTTGTTTGTGTAACGCTAGTTAAATTTAGGAAAACCGAATATCAATGACGTCATGCTTTGCTCACACTAACTTTCTATCATCCATTGTTTCTTCTGTTTTTCTCCAAATTCGTTTCCATGCTCCTGGAGTAGCAGCTGCTTCACTAGATCTCTGCCGTCAAGAAATGTGCGGTTAGTAATCCAGCTGACAGGATCACTGAGGTTAACCGGTATTACTTTCCAAAAACAACCCTTAAATACAATGAAGAACGCAGCCTATTCTTTGAGATACAATAATTTTGTGAATTACAAAGAATTCTGGCTGAGATAGGATGAATGCAACAACGTGAGGTTAGAATTTTCAACAAGTTTGAATGATCGTAAAATCTGATTGAGGGAGATCCTAAAAGATAGAAAAATAAAAGGGCATACAATCTATGTTCTTTTTCAACCATCAACTCAGCTATTCTCAAGGAAATTCGATTGTGATTGTTCGGAGATTATAGAAAATTTACTGATCCTGACTGGAATGGTGATTAAACATCATTCTCGTAAAACCCAGCCTTGCTTTCAATTGTTTGTCTCCCGCCAAAAAAGACCTTCAAAAATGAACTTGAACTGTGAACTAAATTGGGTATATAGCGTTATCCATGTTTTTAAGTTATCAATGTTAGAATCATTTGTTAAATTTAAACTTTAGGTTCAATGGGGACAGAGGTGACTCGGTAATCTTGACTGAACTGTCGTAATGTAAGAGATCAAGAAAGCTATGAGAAGGAGTGCATGCTGTCGATTAACTATAATATTAGCACTGAGTCTATGATTTTAAGTGGATGAGCCGTCTATATGTTTTAAGCGAGGATTATAAAACATTATCCTCTTTTCCGTGCGACTTTTCACTCTTGAACTTGACATGGTTTAGGTTAGGGCATGCATAACCCGTTTTCAAGTTCAAAGACTGAGCAACGTGACAAAGAATGCGTAGCACATGCATATGAATTTTAAGATCAGTGAGGGTGACTATTCTATAAAATGACTTTCCGATGAAAGAAAAAACGATGAATGTATGGGGGAAAAAAGGAGTAGTGTATTTATATTGTATCAAACATTTACCCGGGAATCTCCTGTTTAATGAAACAGGCTAGTTGTCTGGGCAAAGAACTTGCAGCAGACGATTACGGTCAAATCTAAGACATACTAGTCTCGTAAAGCCAGAAGAAGGAGGTATTTCACGTTGGATCCATACTTATGCTGTAAAGCTCTAATCTTAAAGAAAAAAGTTACAAGAGACAAAATATCTTTCCATTTTGTTGAGGTATTAAAAAATACTGGTGTATAAGAAAAAGCTGACGGAAAATTTTATCTACCAATCGGATTGGTGAGACAGGTGTTTGACAATGAGCCTGGGGATAGTGACAACTTTACATGGAATCTTCTATGCAGCATAAGAGATGGTAAGAATGAGAGTTTGCAACTATCAACTCTTTTATCCGCAAGGATGGGTCAGGATGCTACCAAAAATACCTTCAGCTGGTTTTGTTGTTCTTACGTTTAAGTTGTTCAAATAATTCAGATCAGCCAGGTACAGACATAATCGTAACCCCCTTGTTGAAATCACGTCCACAATGACTACCGCATGTTTAGCCCCTTTCCAGACTGGGTTAACTTGAGATTCATAGGACTGGGAGGAGCTAGTATACCTGCGGCTATTTTAATATTAAAAACTATAGGAATATTTATTACGTAGCTATGAAACGTAGTAAGCATCTTGATTTATATTTAAGCTAAATAAATCTTTGTTAACTTTTGAATTTGGAGCCTATGACTTTACATAAAAGTACCCAAGTAGCGTTCGAAAATCTATTGTGGAAATAACATTTACAAGCTTAACGTTTTAGGTTTGAAATATTATTTATGTAGAATTTAGTTGCAGGAGATATATAACATGGAATATACCTCATATGTGCCATAAACCGAGGTTTATTCTATTTGTTTTAATCACTCTACTTTCGTGTTGTTTGTAGCTGACTCTTCGTAGGGACCATTACAACATCATCATTAGCATGTTTGAAATTGTTTTTTGAAAATACTTCTGAATAGATGCTAGGAAAAGTCAGAAAGTTAAAAAAAGATAGGGCACATCGTTCATGAGATATCAAGGGAGGGAACTGCCAATTGCCAATCCCCCCGAACCCGTCTGAAAAGGGTTAAAACCAAATCTTTGAGATGAAGTTGAAATCCAGCTTCATCCAAGTAAAAGCTCAAGATATCAAATATGTTTTTATATATCTACAGACATACTATATTACACAATATATATTGATATCAATAAAATTGAAATGCGATATCAAAACATAAAAGAAATTGTTTTTTATGAAGACTTTGGCTATGGTTTAAGTTTCCGCCTATTTACTTCAACTGCGAGCTGATGTTTTAAAATCTTACAATAAAATGAACTGTGAGTTAAGTAATATTAGACTTTAAAACTGTGAGAAGGTATTGATGTTTTCCCTTTTATTGAAGTCCAAAAACTCTTTCTTGCCTTTCAAATGCACATTGCTTCGAAATCCATTTGAAAACCTCGAAAACATAACACAAAATAGTTGATGTGATCCTTAATTGAACAATGGTTCAATGGTCTATTGTCCCTTAGAGGTAATTTACATATCTCATACCCATGCCCCTCGTTGGACGTAGAGGATATCATTATTGTATCTACTGCACAAGCCACTGATGTTTTTGTTGGCTTTATCACCTCTACGTCTTCATCATCAACATCATCCCATTACAATCATCTTCACTATTCTCGGTTTTGACAAATTTCTCTATTATTTCATCGTCAATTAAACCAGAAAACTAAGCCATCATCTACTGATTAATTGCTTCAGATGTTAAAATGATCATTATGTAGCTTGTGTAGAAAGTAACGAAAAGTTGTGAGGCACTTGCCTAAGGGAAAAACGTACGGATCATAAAACAATATTTTTTTAGCTCCAAAGCAGACGAATATGTTTCTTGTAAGCTTATATTATGCGAAACAGAGTGTACACTAGATTTCACCCAAAAGAGCAGATTTATAGACCTTGTGAAGGAAAATACAATTTCACGAAATAGTAAATTCATTTAGTACTTTTTTCGTCTGACACTTCTCAGAGGACAAAATCGTCAGAATATGAAATTGAAAAGGGAATAAAAAATCCTATGCCGAACTGTGCTTTCAAAATAACCTATCAGATACCTGATTACCAGATTGTTGTCGTGACCAATCATTGTCCGTGAGACTGAATGGTTAAAAATGCCCAACGAAAAATAAAATTCTCTTTGTCTACATAGCAACACTTTTCTTGCTTTGATGTGGACGGATTCAAAAACGGCCAAAATGAGTTCGTAACTTTGTGCAATTGTATTGTTCTGTACCATCAACAAACTTTTTGAAAGAAAAATAATAAGATTAACATTTGTAACTACTTAGCTAGAATATATTCTGCATTTTTATCCGTATATCATTCCTTGTTAAGGTTATCTGAAGAATCTACATCCATGGAAGTCTTAAGAAGTTCGATTTAAGCAGTATTTGAGTTATTGGACACAATTATCAGGAATTCATCAAGCAAGGTTCTCGGGGAAATGAAAAATATTCGAATGGTCCAGTATTTGGGTTCAACTATATATGAGAATAGGTGAATTCTGGCTGGTTTGCTCCTTGTAACATGAGGTATCAATCAGTCAGCATTAAAAGCTTTTTTCCATGGGAGAAACCTCAGCACCAAGCGGTGCAATGGTTATGTTAGTGATTTCGGAGACTGATCCCAAATCTTGTCAGTAGGATCGTTATTTTCTGCTTCTCTATAACACAAAAGTATACTTCTAATGCATACCTTATTACATATACGATATTTTAAGAAGAGAGATAGAAATTATATCACCAACAGGATTCAAACTTGTGACACACACATTCGTTGCGTGCGCTCTAACTAACTCAGCAAGATTAACACCGCTGACAACCTACTCTACGTCTCTGGTCGCCACATTAACTCCAAAAACTGGATCCGTGAACATTGATATCCATATCGAATTTTGGAGACCGGCCACTTTGCACCATTTGACTTATAGATTTTCCTACATCAATAAGTTAGAAGTATATAAACTCTACTGGTTTTATTTCCGCCTTTACATCTTTTCTTTCAAAATGGTTTGGTAGTATTTGATCTTGAATTTTTGCTTGGCCTGTCTCTTGATCTAATTTTCATTTTACAACTTCTTTGATAGAAGGTTCATTGCTTTGGGTAGCTTCGTGTGTCGTACTACCAGTCTCGTCAGTCATTTGAATATATGCCTACTCCGTTGTTGCTTCTTTTGTGTCCTTTAACTGGTTGTTAAGCTAGTGCTACCGCAGAAACAATTTCATCCAGATTAATATCTATCTTTTATATTAAACTATTGATAAATATCTTAAATGTAAGAATTAAACATAACCATTGGGATATGTATTTATATATATGTATATAATCTTGAACTGGTAGAAATGAAAAAAGCCAAGTCTCAATATATATATATATATATATATATATATATATATATATATATATTAACATAGAATCTCTTTTGAAAATTATATCCATAATGAAGGAGAGTTAGATCCGATAAAGGGACCCTTAAGGAAGGCATAGGCGATGGCAGTTTCTCTGTGTAAACTA
>JAAAKL020001356.1:0-31452 GCA_010016065.2 Carybdea cf. marsupialis auct. non (Linnaeus, 1758)
CGTGGTGGTTGTCCCGTAGTGGTTGTCCCGTGGTGGTTGTCCCGTGTAAGCGAGTTCTTAAAATTGCATCAACTCACCGTCGGCTCCTACCATCCTGGACAAATAGAAGTTAAACTTTTATTAAATTTCGGTGAAAATGGACCAAATCACGCAAGGCACTTGCCACATGAAAGAGATATCCATTCCTGCTATTATTTGTTTTCTAGATCGCTCCGCTTAGCAGCAGAGAGATCTGACATGCAAGTTTCCAAAATGCGCTTCTTGCAACTTAACAATAGTTTGGAACGGAGGTGAGGGAAACTTGCATATTTCATAGTCCAACGTTGTAGCTTGTACGCCTGCCCTACTCTTGTATCATAGAAGCCATCCCAATCTTAGCCTGGTACACAGCCCTACGACAAATTTTGTTCAGATCATAAGGGAGCTAGATGTTCACGTATTTGCATATTACGATGTATATAAATCGATTTGTGCAACTGATTTTGATTTCCATGTACACATATCGCACTATTTGACTTTTATTGTAGGTTTTCGGAAGCTTGGCTGCTGAAGGCCCGACAGACGGCAAAAAAGTATCTGGTATTCTGCTGAAGAGGGGGTTTAATTACCATATCATGGCACCATCAGATTTGCAAAGTACGTTTTGTATTAAAATAACCTTTGTTTAATTAGTCTGAAGACCGAAAGATACATTACAGACGAATCTCGTCGTCACAGTTGTTGCAGTGGAGTCACAAAATGTGATTTTTTAAAATTTATTACCTATCAATTGCTGAGGTCATGCTACACTGAACCAGACCGGACCGGACTGCATCAGACCTAATTAAACCAGAGTAGACTGCATATACACGAACTCGCTGGTCTTGCGTCACTTTTTTGTAAGGACGGCACATGTTGATAAATTCTCTGTTCTATAACTTGTATTTAGCGTTATGTATACCGGGCTCTGCAACGGCTATGAAAATTTTACATGACACGTAAATACAACAATGCTTATTCTATTAGTTCTACTTGCTTTTATTAACATCTTTCTCTAACAATTTGTTTTTCATTTCTCTTGTAGACTACACTGATTTGTCCACCAGTACCATAACACAGAGACAGATTGTTATGTTCCATTCACCGTTTTCATTGATATACCATTGCTTGAAGAAGTTAGCAGGGAAAGTTGAGCAAATAACAGTCCAAGGAAAACATGGTTATCGAGTCTTCGACGCTGTAAACATAATCCACGACAAAGGAAGCGTTGTTATTGAGGTAAGAGAAAGCAAGGTGATGGCAAGTCTATCAATTGATACTACTCCATCGGTTTACAACTGCAGTTGCCTCCTTGCAGATTAGAGGGATTGACAAATGTCACCCCGTGATCGTATTTGACCTCGCACTTGATAATGTGCTTTAATTTAGCGCATTTGGTCTAATGCTGTTGATAGTGGCAATGGGGTTTGCGAGAGGACGGCCTCAGTAAACATTCCTGTAACTGTAAGCGTTATTCATCAACGTCTTAAAGTTGGGGAGGGTGCCGTAATGACATAACTGTCTCAGGGGTAGTTGCATGATTTCACTGTAAATTTGGTTGTATGTTATGATAAACTTGTAGTAATATATCACAATTTTGAGTTCATTCAAATGTTTTACTCGGTCTAGCAGCATTTAATGCTCTTGTTTAATTCTTTAAAGCTTTTGTTTGAACGCAAACGTTTGAAACATCACTACTGTAAGTAGAACCCCTTAAATGTCATCATAATATCGTGATGTAGATTGTTCTAACAGTGAAAATTTTCAAACAATGCAAATTTCAATTATCATAAATGAGTACGTAAGTAATGGCAGAACGCACAATATTGGACGAGTATCGGAACAGTATGCCAACTTCATTCCTAAATTGTATTCTGGGATTGATTGAAAAGCCAACGCTTTCTCTAGACGAGGAGAGGACTTTTTACAGATTGCTGCATGAAAGGAGCATGCGTAAAAGAGAAGGAAAGCAGAGTTTTTGCCACACTATGTTATCTTACAGATGCTTCCATTTCGTTACAGTGGTCTGCGAATCCAGTGAATGACATGTATGCTGATGCTTGCCTAACCATCGTTCTTCAAGTGGAGGCAAATCCGCACTTAGTACAAGGTAATATAATTTAACAAAGTTCATTACACCCCATATACACGTTGCAACATGTTGATACAACATGTTGCGCCCAATATATTGCATTGTGTAAACGAACCAAGTTGTACAACTTTTGTTGCACGCAACATGTTGCATGTTGTAAACGAACCAAGTTGTACCACTTTTTGTTGCACGCAGCATGTTGATACAAGGGATTTTGAAATAGAACAGTTTCTATTTCTCACAACATGTTGTGGCAAATCAGCCAAGGGACAAAACATTTATGAGGGCCATACGAGAGGGAGGATGGGAAACTAATAAAGAATTTGCAAGATTTCATAGACGTTTTAAGATGGAAATGGGCGAATAACCTGAGTTTCAGTTGTCCCACTTCTCTCTAACATGTATTTAAAAACCTTTGTTGTTCCAAATGAAAACGCAGTTGTGAGTCCCAGTTGTAGAACAAGATAAGGTCATCAGAACGAGTTATGTTCAATATGTTTATACAACATGTTGCACCGATCGGTTTCTTTAACTTCAAAGTTTTAATTCCTTTGAATTTCATAGAACATCTAATTCAAAGATGGTTGTATGATATGCCCTTTGGTTTATATTTCCTTAATAGCCAACGTCGCAAGATTTACCAATACTGAGATACAGGTATTTTGACGGAGTCATTTTCGAGAAAGAGTCCGATGAAAATTGGGAAACTAATGCGAACCAATAAGCTTTAGTGACAGATTATGAAATATCTTGAAAGGTAGTATGCCAATTGCTGAAGAAAAATATTTTATGTCTACAATCTTGTAGTATGGGTAAGTTACGTAACAGAACAGTTAAAATCAGCTCAACAAAAAGAACTTTGGTATTTTAGGGTTATTAGACATTGAAAAAGTGGAAACGAGAAAGTCCGGAGATTTTTTTTATCTCATTTGATCTTCAATAACTTCTCAACTAGAACTAAAAACCGTAAAAAAGGCAGAATGCAGATTTTTGTAAGCAAATTGTCAGACTTTGAACAGATTAAATTAGAAATTACGATATTCTGTTGTTCATGATTAACCGCTCAAGTTGACAGAAATGACGTCATTAGCGGACTTTACGGGAATCCCGTCTATGATTAGCAAAGTGCTGCGCCATGATGAATATGACATTTATTTATAGTGAACTGTGTAATTTTTAATATTTTACGTGTCTTCTAATTGATGTAAATAATAGGTCAATATATTATGATATGCGTATCATGCAGAGTATTAATACAGTCCTCTTGACTCTAATTAGGGTCGCAATAAAATGCTAGAATTTTATGATACATACTAACCAAGAATTGCCAAGTTATATTATTATAGAGATTTTCTTGCCAAAAAGGCACTTTCCTAGAATCCCTTTCTGAGAGTAGATACTAGTACCCTAACCCTAATCGTAACCCCAACCCCTAACCGTAACCCCAACCCTACCCCCAACCCCAAACCCTAACTTTAATTTGATTCTAGAATAGTACATCTATGGATAAAAAAGTTCTTCTAGGAAAGTACATCTCCAACTTTCTAGCATTTTACGCGTTTCCTCTAATTAGGAGCTATAGGCGTGCTTTTCATGACAAAATTGGATATGGCGATCGATGTACAAAACCACAGAAACTTTTCGAGTCTGGTTCATTACGATATCATCAAAACCCCGAACTTACCTTCATCAGCAGTTTTGTCGAAATTTGAATCAGTCGGAATTAAAAGCCAGGATATGGCTCCATCGCTGGTATTTTTCACATGAGATTACCCAAAAGCTTCTAAATAGCTTCTGCCATGGCTCTACACTATTTTCATGTGGATCTAGGATACCCATCGACTATAAATCTAGCCCGAACTATATTTCGATCACATGTTGCTTGACGGTGCCCGTTCATAATAGACCAGCCGAGTAGCCCCTGTTATGACTCCACAGAAACATGCTCTGTAAAATGAGATTATCACAGACCATTTTATGCTACAATTATGGATAAAAACCATTTCCTCAAACAGGATCTGTTGTTAGTTGGCCCTTACAAAGCCTTTTTCGCGCAATATCGTCAGTTGTATAGCATGTACAGACAACATTTCTTCTTGTATCGTAGCTGGCAAAGAAGGAGCTGATACTTTGAATTTTCACGAGAGACTCTTATCTCTTCTGAAGGAGAGATATGGAAAACAAAGTGTCACTGAAGGTGAAGATGGGATGAACATTCAAGTAGAAATCGACGGAACTACCGCAGTCATCGATATGGAAACCCTTGTAAGAAAATTGATATTTTTTCACATTGGTATTTTATTCCAATGTAGTAAGTGAAGTTTATAATATTTTCATATTCGTTGCCATGATTAAAAGCATCTTCACTGGATTTGGTCGTTACCTATGACAAATAGATTTAGGGTTGTTTAAGATACGTGCATTCAGGAGGAAAATCGCAAGGAAAGGAAGTTCAGAGGTAGTATGCACGCTTAATTTAGCAATATTATGTCAAGTGTTCTGATTGCATCTAAGGAGCAGTTACTTCTCTAGTAATGTCGAATGTATGAAGATGTCTTACGAAGATTTTGATTGCAATTATTGTCGGGAGTTTTTTACGCAAATAGAAATGACTTTAGTTCTAAATATCTTCCTATTTTACTATATCTTTCTGAAAGACCCCGTAGGAGTAGAAAATGTTACCACTGTGAGATCTACTCTCTGGTCTCTAATAGACGGGGGGTGGACAAAATTTATAGAATTAATAGCCGGGGAGGTGGGAAAAAACTCTCCTTACTTCATGGAAACAGATTTAATATGTAACAATGATGTGCAATAAATGTTTTACAGTACTTTATATATTAGCAAAATATTAACAATAGATACTAACAATGGTATATATACTTCAACAAATTCAAGAGTTTTTACGCGTGGATTTTTAAATTATTAATAATACTTTTCATGAACGTAATTTATACAATAATCATGGAGCTACAACGCACTAGCAGAGAACTTCGCGTTTTTAAATCTTGTTTGATAGATGTCCTGCTTGGAAGTTTCTGCCAAAATTAATAAGCGGGGGTTGGAATAATAATGTCCTGGGTGGAAAATTTTCAAAAAATTAATAAGCGGGGGGCTCGAATAAGAAAGTCCAGGGTGGAAAATTTTCCAAAAATTGATAAGCGGGGGGGGGGGGGGGGGACGTCTGTTAGAGACTAAAGAGTAAGATCTGGTCCGAAACTTATCATTTCATACCTCTCTTCTCAATGATAATGAGATGTTTCGTTAAGAGAAGCGGGGAGACATTATATCATATCAGTTATGTCATATCATATGCATTATATCATTTATAACATGACTGTACGTAGTATATAACCGTATTGTATGAAATATTGTGTCATATGTCATATCATTTTATGTGACGTATTATGTTATACTACCGTGACATATTAGTGCCGACAAGTAACAGGAGGGTTCCTGTACGGTGCTAGCAAAAGCACATTCTTCATCTTTCTGCTCTGGAAGCCGTATACATCCAAATAATGAAACTTGAGCCTTGTCAGCAAAAATATATATTGCTGAATCGCGGCAGGGCTCACTGAGATATTTGTACGTTTCAAAATAAAGAATTTGGTAATTAATTTAATTTGCCAAAGCTGGTCAAAGAGGAGAGCCCATCACCACTCAGTCATCTTGTGTGATAAGTCACCCAAAATTTGATTTAAAAACCAGTTTGTGCCGATGACTATCAAGAGGGTTCATTTCGGGTATTAGTAAAAACAAACCCTCGATTTCATCTTGCGATCCTGGAAGCTGCATTTATCAAACACGTAAGCCCTTTTTGTCGGCCAAAGGAATTTGTTAGCTACTTACGCGTTTTCCAATTACAAGAGTTACCGAAGATGTGCCACTTGTGCTGTTTTTAGCAACAACGTGTTACAATTTCCTGTAAATTCCCCTTAACTCCAAACGATTGCTGTGACCAGTGTCAGTCGAAAACATTAACGAAAATGGATACGTTATCTAACAAGATTTTGACCTGTTTTTATTGGATAGTAGCTACCTTGCAATGTACGATGTAGAATGTACGGAAGACAGAAGGATCTTTCACTATTTTGGCCCTTTGATACGTTGTTATCAATCAATTACCGTAAATCACCTTGTAAGTTGTATGACATTTCCAAAGGCGCGTGTTTTAAAGCTTGGTTGGTAGAACCATGTTTGTCATACACTTGTTTGAAGTAAGCTGCAATTGTAGCTTTGTAACTAGTTACCGTGTGTTATCAGCTTAAGTTATGTTAATATGCCATTGGTGTGAAGATTATCTTCCCCTAAGTTGTAACAGTGTTTTGTTTTTGTTATGTTGTTTATTATGGTGGTATGTTGTAGCATAATTCGTTACGTTTGCATCACTAGCTTTTTGCTTCAAATGACATTAATTCCCGTTCTTAGGCTGTTGAGTGCAGTGAGGAGTCTATACATCACTTGGTTTCAACAGCAGTGAACCAGCTTAACGAAGGAATGACGCCGTTGTCAACATGAAACAAGTCGCGGTGCCAGTGAGACCATTAACAAGTCACACATGCGTCAGCCCTAGGCTCCCTCACCTCATCAAATACTCATCAGGTATGAAGAGGTAAGCGCAACAGCGGGCCGAGTCAGGAGGAGCCTTTGTGTTCGAAAACGTTGGTGATAAAAGTGCATTGCTTACATATGGAGCACACAAAGCTATCTTGCTTTTACCAAGATTGGACTTGAAGCAGAAACTCTTGAGCGAGAGAAGTGACGAGCAAAAGATAATTACGTGACTGTTATGTAAAGAACAGGGAAATCTAAACTCTGAATTCTTTCATCATGCCCAGTTTTGCTGATTTGATTCGTTTGCACCTTCCCGTGTTCTGCGTCGTTTCTGCAATTTGCGGTGTTTTGCTTCTTTTCTGCTTTTTGTGGTGTTCTGCGTCCTTTCTGCTATTTTTGGTGTTCTGCGTCCTTTCTGCTATTTTCGGTGTTCTGCGTCCTTTCTGCTATTTGCGGTGTTCTGCGTCCTTTCTGCTATTTGCGGTGTTCTGCGTCCTTTCTGCTATTTGCGGTGTTTTGCTTCTTTTCTCCTATTTGCGGTGTTCTGCGTCCTTTCTGCTATTTGCGGTGTTCTGCGTTCTTTCTGCTATTTGACGTGTTCTGTTTCCTTTCTGCTGTTTGCCGTGTTCTGTTTCCTTTCTGCTGTTTGCCGTGTTCTGCGTCATGCCGTATTTTTTGCTGTATTAACACAACTGTGACCAATCGATGTAGTACTTTAAGTTAGACTCAGTGCCTTGTATGCATGAAATTAAAAGGAGTTACTTTAAAAAGTTACAGTTCACAGAACACGAAGACGTTTACGCTTGACGATACAAGTCTTAATGGATTCAAAACCAGGTAAGGTCTTCAATAGTGAAGATGTGTGAAGATGCCATAATATGCTCTATGCTATAACCGCCTTAACTTTATGTAAACCAACAGTAGCTTAGTCTTTATTTTAAAAAGCAGTTGAGTTGTTTATCCACGGGACTGAGATACGATACAAAGTCAAAAACTTGGCTAGCCACCCACGGGACGTAGTTTTGGCGTACACAGGGAGGAAGGACCAAATCATGCAAGCTTTTATGGCTCAGTTTGAAAAAAAAAGATGTAATTATTTGGTGGCCGGATGTGATAACCTAACACGTTTGGCACTTATTTCAGCAAAATGATCTGAAAAGTACCCCTCTGAAGCCCTCTCCTATCCTACCCCCCCCCCCCCCGACACTTCCTAACTTCCTGTGCACGCCACAGCAGATTGAAATCCTACTACAAGACAAAAAATTATCGTCAACTCGAGTCAAATTCAGCATCGACGTGGAATCGTAAGTAATAATAGAACATTGGTACCATGACGTTGTAGCCTCAAAGCTGAGCAATCAAGTGAACAAAGTCAGAGTGTGTCTTCCTTAATTAATTTCGGGTGTTAAAATTGACTCTGGAGTATAATGAAGGCTTTTGTCTGCTTCAGATTCTATAACGGCTGAAAAATCATCCACGACGGAGACTTACCATGATGACTATGGGAACGAGGACCGCGACGTTCAACTACGATAAATGATCAACGTAGAAACCTACTTAATCTTAGGTACTATACCATCACTATAACACAAGTTCACAAATTCATCCTATATGATAACGAAATCAACAATTTGTTAAACATTTAGTGGCTTTATTTGAAGAGGAAATATGTAAACAAACTTATCGAACGGTGGTCCCGAAATCCCATTCTGAACATAAAAGTCAATTGCATGACACTTTTCTCTCATGTGTTTGCCAGATTCTTGCTTCTCCTAAAATAACTGCTAAAGAGGTCTGGGTAACAATGTATGGTTTCCAGTACTGATCAAACAAAACCTAACACAGGGGTAGTTTTAAAGAGGGGAATAAACAATAGGAAACATTCTAGTACCTAGTTCTCTACAGTTGGTACAAACTCAAAACTTCCCATTGCTGCAGGTAATAAATGAAGGAAATCATGCATTGTGTACGAAGATATAATACCTAGTGGAATGACTGAAAGAAACGAGTTTTCGCTGCACACCTGAAAACAAGGTGCGTCTGCATCTATTTAAACCAAATACAAGTCATCTAGTCTCGTCCTTTTATCCTCTAAATCACAATATTTATGTACAATTTACAGTCTCTTGATACAACCATTACATCACTATTTTACAGAAATTGAGCCTAGCTAAGGTATACTACCTACCCAACAAGCTATCGTGTGACAGTTGCATCAGCTATCGGACATGCTGACGCATCCTGATGTGGACATGGGACTACATAGTTAGCTTAGTAAGCATACACAATATCATGTAAATCGTAGGTTCGTCATCTGACCTCTACAAAATATCGAGCGCCAAACTGTATTTAAAGTTCTTTACAAAAATCAAAATCTAGAATGAGCGAATAAGTGTCTCCGCTTTCTAGAAAATATTTACAACAGATTGAAATCGCGTTGCCGCTCCTCGACAACCTTGTGTAGGTAAACTGTTGGTTTTGAGATAGCACTATGGTTCAAAAGATGGAAGTCAGTGCAGATTGGCTAGTGTCATCATTGAGTAGTCATCGATGTTGTTGCAGTTCTTGTCAAGAAAGACCATCGGAGGATGTTCGTTTCGGTGAGAGGAAACATTTTGGAACCTCTATGATCCTCCCAATTTTGGGTGCCCTCAGTTTTAAAGCTGGGGTAACAGCACTTAAGAAATTGTGGTGGGAGATTTGGGGCCAGATGTATAAATCAGTATACCTCTCAGTTTACTCCTAGATCGAGCTGGATAGATTCGCGCTATACCATATGCATGATGGATTTCATGAATCGATCCACCTTAGCTCGATCTATGTTGTGAAGGGAAAATCCTTATTTTCACCTAGACATATCGGTATTAGTGTACCTAGACATAGCACAATCAGGGATCAATCCTCACAAGTTAAAACATGGCCGTATTTATCGGTTTGTGCTATGCAGGAGAAAGGAGAACTCACATCAGCAGATGATTTTTTATTCCATACGAGGTATCCATAACCAGCAGGTAATGACAGATTCAGATTTACATGTAAAAAAGTTGAATTCCTTGACATTTTGCTATGGGGTGGTTTAGAAAAAGAAACAAAACATGGACAGATGAGTACTTAGCACTGTTCAGGCCATGGTCAACATTGGATATGCCTTGTCCATTACTTTAAAACAGGGTTTTGATAAAGTATTTGAAATAGATCAAGGTACAGCTTCGAGTATACCACATGGATTCCTGAACATACTTGCACTTTCATCAAAAAAAGGTAATCCTTATTGATACAATCATTGCTTTGCCATTGAGACTATCTGTCTGCTGCTAATTGGTATTCCTTATTCATTCAATCATTGATTTGCCATTGAGACTACACGTCTGCTGCTGATTGGTATTCCATATTTACGTGTGTATTCTAGTTACGAGTGTTGAGAGAACAGTCTTACTCCTACCCCAAGAAACTGAAGAGATTCACGTCACTAATATTTTAACATAATTAATTGACCACGTGATATGCAAAATACTAACCTGCGGTGTTCTTGTAAATGAGAAGAAATAGATACACGAAACAAAGTAAAAAAAATTAGCAAGTCTAGTTCACCAATCTGCTCTCTTTTCGAAGAAATTAAATGGATGGGAACTTGAAACCTTTTCTAAGGTATACGTTCCAGACAAACGTCACTTATACATCGTAATATTGTAATTCTTAAATTATTACCATTTTCTCTACCCTGAAATATGGACCAAAGAAGTTTCCGGTTTAACTGCGTGCACAACAAAATATTCTGCAAAAATTTGAAATGAGTATCAACAACCAAGATTGAAGTACTGCTAAATATTCTGACTCTTGTCGACTCAGTTGTTGCCATTGGTGGTAGATATATGTCAGCCTAAAGATCGGAGAAGTAATTGTTGCCCGCAACGAAGCAATACATAACTCCTCCCTACAAGAAAGTTAAGTGTACAAATTCCGTCGTCACTCTTGTAGCGAGTTCGTAGTTCTTATGTAGAGGAGGTTAAGGGCCAGAATCGTATAACACTTTGAGCTGTCAGAAAAATCAAGGAGTGATAAAAAGATGTTATCCAGTCGTGAGGAAAGTCAGTAGTTTCTTAAAATGACTTAGAAATCGACCAACATTGTCTTGGACATCTGACATGTACCAATAACTACAAAGAGAACCGGCTGAGGGAACTGGCAAAAGTGCGTTAGCCTGTTCACATTGTGGCTCCGGAAGCTTTACCTTTTCAAATAGGGAAGCTAGTTCTCCGGCGAAACAAATACATTGGTTACAACTTTCAACTGTTTTCAAAGACATAAATGATAGAAACGTCTGACCAGTAAATGTTTTATTTTAGACGAAATGTTGCAATATTCCAATGTCTTAAAAATTCTTAACAAAGTTATATTATCCCATAAATACAGAAAACGGCCATACCAAGTGTTTGGCGAAAGCGTTACTCAAGGCAATCTTTGAATAAACAGTTCAAGGCACATCAAATATCTTTATTAGTTTTTGGAACTGGTTGTTGCCTTCAATATGTCCTTTACTACTAATCTTTATGATAAATTCGAAAGAATTGCAGGGTTGATGTTACAGAGAAACGGGGAACATGTCAAACTAATCATGTACAACTAACCAATTTACTGTTAGCTAACATCCTTGAATCATCAGAAGATAAAGTGGCTGAACTTTATTTTCACTTCTTTTCCATGTTGCCCTTACTACGGTACCCCTGCCTGGTATGACTCTGAAATAACTCGGGAGAAACAAACACTCAACAAATCAAATAGAATGCTTCATCGAGGTAGATGATTGCAGAGCTCTGTTCGTTTAGTGCTTCCTTACATCACGTTATAATTCAAAATTTTCTTTCGAGGCTTTCAAACATTGCAAGATGGCTGATAGAAATAGTCTGGTAAATGAATTTGGCAGTATTACAGGCCTAGATCATGAACGCTCGTGGTTCTACCTTGAATCCTCGAACTGGGACCTTAATGTAAGTATAATGTATTTTTAAAGAATCGTTTTTTTGAAAAGTAAGGCTGTTGCTGCATTTCTACACTCTTTCCGGATGGATCCCGTCGACGTCGCGTCCCAAACATTTGCCTATCAAAGTCCTACCGTAGTCGTTTACGGTACAGTGTGTGGTTAAGCCTTAAGGTTTCCAGAAATCCTCCGGAGGGAAACTCTAACGTAGATGTTATAGCAATGTTAATACGTTACTGTACTCAAGATACGAGGTAAATGGTGAATTGAAGCTCGTGGTTTGCTTCAATCATCAGTTGCATTATCATACTTGCGACAATTACTGATACCGGTACTAGCCAATTTACCTGGGAAACAAATTGCCAATTTTGTTTCAAAGATATTTCCACAGGAGAACGTTAGAACAATTCGTTATTGTAGAGTCCACTTATTTTTTTATTATTGTCGGATAGACCTTTGGAATGTTGTAGTAAAAAACGTCCTAAGATCGTTTTGCTGAGTCATGACGACTTGTAGTACTTAGTTACTACTTACTGCCAGAGTTAAGGGTTTTTTTAAGAAAAAGGAAGCCAACGACAGAATGAATTCACTAAGTTTCAATTTATAAAATTTCAGGATACTTCTAAACTTTATGGGTTTGCCTTTCATCTACAAAATGAAAAATCTACAACCAAAATTTAGAGACGCTATATTGATGTTAAATATATAAAACGCAAATTTTTCTGCCCCTTTACCTGCTGTAATGAGTGTAAGGACCACTGATGTAACGGAAAATGAGTAGGAAGATATAATCAAGTCAGTTAAGTACACAGCTGTGTGACATATGAATTTACTGATTGATTAGAAACTACAAAATATATTTGAAAACAGACTGTTGTTACGTGCCCCAGTAAGCTCTGTTTAAAATGACAGAATGAAGTGACAATACCTTGTTTAAGTGCAGAGAAGGAATTTTGAAGTTTCAGTGGATCTTCTTCCTGTAGATATCTATTCTGCTTTTCACCATAAACTAGCAGATTGGTTGTAGCTACAAAATGTACTTAATTTCCAGGTTTGATGGCATTTTGTATATATAATATATAATAGAGCAAAGCTTTTGTCAAGCTGCAACCACACAAATTGTTTTATTGTACACAAATTTTGCACACTTACTTTCATTACTTTCCCTGTCTGTCTTCTTCTTCTCTCACCTCATGGGGTTTGATGGTTTGACGACACTATCCACAAGTGGCCCAACCTTCCTCATGTCTCTCTGCATAGTATCTGTAATCTTTAGGCAGGGCAATTCCACTGTGACGGACGTTACATTCAGAAGGGATTTGAGAATGAAAAACCTCTCATACAACTATATTTGTATTTCTAGGGACTTAACTTTTTAGGGTGATGAGTGTAAATATGAGGCTTTGTGTCTTGACCAAGATTGGTCTTCCATGATATCTTAAGATTTTGCATGAAGAGAAATAATCAGTGTGACGGACGTTACACAAAAGTGACATGGAATCAAATCCCAGTTTATCTCCTTTAAAATTCTCTGAATCTTTCTTTGATGTTAACTAACATTTATTATTGGATTGTTCAGGAACTATTCTAGTTCAGACATAACATACTATAAAAATAAATGAAAATGTCTATTGGTCAGAATATGTGTATTAGTTAAAGAAGCTGTGTGACAGATGTTACGTGACGGACATTACACTTGATATACATACTTTAAACCACAGTAATTTGTCAGAAAACACGTCATTATCTTTCAATAACTTTTACATTAGGGGTATAAGTTCAAGTTATTAAAATCTTGGGCTCAAGACTAATAAAATTCTTAACAGTTGTTAACTTATTAGTTATAGTTTCAATTTACTCTTTTCGTCCTCATTTTTGGAACAAATCCACACAATATGTTAACAGTCAAAATTTTATTAGGAGATTGGTCTTTTTCAATGTATATTTCAGATCCCTTTTAACTTTTAAGTCTCAATGAATAAATTTTAGCTGGCCATTTCATTAAAAACCGAAAATTATTATTTATTTGTCATGTCCATATTTTCATGGAATTGCCCGGCAGACATTGAATAATACAGAGACTAATTTGCTGATTGTCATCCAAAAGGCTGAATTTTGATTATTAATAGGTTTTGTGTGGGAAACTTTGCCAAGATAGTGACAACTGAAAAGCTCAGGACGCTGTACATTTAGGAAAGTGTAAGTAAGAGATAAGGTCAGTTTGGCAGTGTAACCTATTTTCTGCTCCTGCAGCTTTGCAAGAGCTTAATGAAAATCCCCTGGTTTATGCAAGGGTTTTTAGCAGCATCAGACAGCCTTGTCACCTTGTTGCCTTGTTGTGGGATAGCAAATAAATCATGAAAGCTTGTCTTGTTTAATCTCTTATCATAAGCAATAACTACCTATCCTATGCATAGAGCTTTAGTGTCTGTCACTTTTGAATTATGCATTTGTCAAGTGTGGATGTTTTAGTCACAGAAAATTTCAGTTATCTGTGTCTTCATCAGTCAAATCCATGACTGCCATATGATTTTAAGCCTCCTGATAATAACTGCTATAGATGAGCATTGATACTGTTGGGGTGCAGGCAACTGATTTGATACTTGTTGTACTTGGTTTCAGTGCTAAATTGTAAAATCAGACACTCAGGACTTGATTATTTAGTAGTAGATCCTGAGATTAATAGTAAACATAGGGCATTTGTATCATGTTGTCATGTTTTTCTTCATGGATTTGTTTTTACAATTTTTAATGGCATTTGTTTTAACTTAATTCAAAGAGATCACAATATGTCAGGTTTCCTGGCATATGGGCTGCCAAGTAATGTTTGTTATAGCTTTGTATAAAAGATAATACAAACCAAACTTTTCAGGGATTGAGAAGAGGTAAAGGTCACATAATATGACCTTTAGTATTCAACCAACTAGAGGAAAATGGAGTGACTGTTGAAGAACCCTTGCCATGTCCTGTCACTTTGTCATAAGCCTTGACGTTTTCAATTTTGACCTTTAAATTACAACAGTGCTACAAGCAAGGGGTTGTGATTTCTGATTTCCTGTATCTAAAGGAGGGTATGCAAGACTGTGTCTACAGACTAACCATAAAGATCAAGGCATGTCCTGTAGTTTCTTGAACATCATATTTCAAAAGAGGGATGGTCTTTAAGTTTGATATAACTCATTTCCATGAGTAGGTACTATAACTTATATCATTAAATAGTAAATTAACTGTAAATGTGCTGTTTTTAATTTTATAAGAAAAATGTTTCCTCTTACCAGGTAGCACTAAGTAATTTTTATGATGCTGATGCAGCAGATCCCGGCTTTGAGAATATAGAACCAGAGGTAAGGTACTTTTTGTATTGCAATTATTTCAATTTTGTGCAATGTACAATTTATAGAGTTTTCCTTGCATTGTAGTATATGCACCGTGTCAGCAAAACATGCAGGTTGTGGGTGATAAGTTATTGAGGCTGGCTATTTCAACAGGCAATTGTGAATCTGTTATTTGATGCAGTTTCCAGGATAAAATATAATTATTATCATGGGTAGAACTGAAAAAGGTATACAAATCAACTTGAAAACAGAAAGAAGAGAGAGCTTTATGCAACAAAAATGTAAAGTTTGTGTATATTCTATATCTCATTTTTATATGAACTGCTTGTTAACTTTTTAACAAAATTTTATCTTTAACTTTAAGGAATTGTATATTACAGACATGAATTTTAGGAAAGATGTTACAAGTGCAGAAAGAACAACCCTTCTTGACCCTTGTGCCTAACATATTACAAAAATTTTACAAACAGGCATTGCTGCACATCCATAAAATTTATGACCTGGCTACTAGAAACCTGTGACCTTTTTTAACTATTCTTTATAATTGTAGCTTCTCTTTCGCACACTTTTAAATGAATTTTCTTGGAGCATAGTTATCCATTGATTTTGTGCTTAAGAAAATTTCACAGTTCAAGAGAGTGATGAATGCTGAGGAAACTGTATGTTAATTGATTCAAGAGAATTATGAAATCCCTACTGATGGAGATGTATCAGATGTTGATTTTCTGATGTAACTGTTGAGACAGGTTATTCAAATCAAAGTTGCTGACCAGTGTTAAAAATACCAGTGTTTAGTAAAATGGGTCTATAGCCTATTCACCCATTCCTGAAAACTTTAAACAAATAACACACTATATAAATTGTTGTAAAGGGAGTAAATCACCATCAGATATCAAGAAAGAAGTAGGGCATCAAAGACCCTGTTTCAAGCTTTTGACTATCACTCTTAGATCATTATTGCCATAAATTTAAGAGCCACCGTGGTCTAGTGGATAAGTTCCTAACCTTTAGATCTAGAGGGTTGAGAGGGTCAGGGTTCAAATACCAGAAGGGCCATTGGTGATATCAGGAAGGGCATCCAGTCTTAAAGTGCTCTATGCTCCAGTAACAAGTCCTCTGTATCTAGGCACTGACAAGCCCCGTATATGGGAAAATAGATGTTAAACGGAGAAATATATAAGTAAAAAAAATTACAGCATGTGAATGCAAGTGTTTAGCTTAAATTCACAAATTATCACAGGAAACTCCTGTAAGTTACAATTTCTGTCCTTGAGCTAGGGACATCTCTTGTAACTGAGGCCATTGGACCATGGAAATGTAAATTATTATGAGTCCATCCTGATGCCTCCTTGGTATCTCCAGGGGGGAAATGTGGCATCTCATGGTAGGAAATGGGCATGCTTTACTGTCTTATATCATGTAAGGGGTAAAGGTTGTATTTTGTCTCATTGTTTTTTGTACAGGTTGTAGCTGATTCTGGTGCACCTTCTCTTGCTGCCACCAGGTAAGCATACCAAAATATTCCAATAGGGAGTTAATACAGGGATATAAATTTACAACACCAACCCAACCAAAACATTGTTTTACAGTTGTAAGTGGCATTTGAAGCAACTTTTATCTTAAGAGGAACACACTATACCTGTGTAAGCATAATACTTCAATTATTTCATAAAACAGATATGGGACAGGGAAGTTTAGAACCAGAGGATTGTGGGTTTGATTCCAATCTCCAACACTTCCATGTAACTTTGAGTAAGTCACTGCACCTTTTATTACTCATGCATGTAAATGTGGTCACTGTGTCTAGTGGATAAGTTCCTTGCTGTCTATTCAAGAGGTCAAGAGGGTAAAGGTTCAAATCCTGTAAGGCACCTTGTGGTACGTCAGGAAGGGCATCTGGCCTTAAAGTGATCTATGCTCCAGCAAGTCTCATGTACATGGGCACCGTCAAACCCCATGAATGGGAATGTCAATGCAACAAGCCATTTGAGTTCTTCACATTCAAAATGAACATTGATTTTAGGAAACAAAAGCAAGAATCCCCATATCAGGAGATAAACAAGTGCTTTATCAGCAAACAACTGTACAACTGTGGTGTGGGGTCATACGTCTGTAAAGCTGTATCTGATGGTCACGCAGCTGTACAACTGTGTCTGATGACCACACAGACCTACAACTGTGTCTGACAGTCACATACCTGTACAACTGTGTCTAATGGTCAGACATCTGTACAGCTGTCTCGGATAATCACACAAGTATCAGTAGTTATATTTGCATATTTCCAATAAGAGCTTGTTGTGGTGTATCACTGTTACTCTTGCCAGGTCTATTGTTAACACTCCTATAAAGAGATAGCAAATATATTGCGTTGACAAGTGCTAAGTGGTAGGCTGGGATAAGTGCTAAGACAGTTAGGTTTTAAGAATCTCCAGGCTTTGAATTTTTTCATGTTTGATTGCCCTGATCGAAAAGTTGCCTTAGTATTTCAATAAATATATATGCTTACAATTGCCTTTCAGAGGTAACTTTTCGAAACCATTTAAACTATAGTAAAACTACATCTTACCCAGTTAGGAAATAGAACAAAGATTCATGCATACAGTTAAGAACATAGAAAACTTGAGGTGGTTGTTGCTTTGTTCTGGAGCTGATGTTTGAGAATACAGCAAGCAACATGCTGGTTATTTCTGTCAACTAACCATAAAGTTGAGTGGCCCAAATCTTCAGCTTATCACTGGCATGAAAATGTGTAGACAACAACGCTTTATTTTGTGGAAAGCAGACAGTCTTTGTGCTTTGTTGAGAACACTTTCTTGCTGGCATAAACTACGCATGGGGATCATGCCTTCGTGTCAAAGCAAAATGTTACCAAGCCATGCTAGTTTTGAATACACGGGGCATTTTGGAGTGATCTGGGACATCTGCTGTTACCTGATTCGTTGAATTAATGGAGGTTGTGACACATGGGGTCTAATTCAGCTACAACAATGAAGTGTACCAACAAAAGAACAGGGTAAGTATGGGCAGTCCCTTGGGACACTGATTGGTCAAAACAACACCAATCTAACAGTCACAGTTCTGATTTGCTACTTGTAAAGCACAGTTGGGTATTAGTTTCATTCCTTCCTTTTCATGTTCATTTCTGACTATTTTGTACTCTGTGAAGTGTTAGACACAGACTTTTTCAGTTCAAAAATATTCTTGCTACTGCATTCAATTTTACTTAAGAGGTCTTAGAAAAATTGTACACTATGTCCCTGTCAATTGTAAGAACAGATTTGTCCAAATGCAATTTTTTACCTTTTCTTCTATGTAAACAGTGTTAACACGCATTTACCTATTTTTGGTGTGGACAGCTAAGATTCCTATGTCTGTTTTTTCTTTTGACAGTGAACCATCCAAATTCGCCACAGCTGCAGCCTTTCATGTGCAAGAGTCTTCAAGTAGTGATGAAGAAGGGCAGGCATTCTATGCTGGTGGGTCAGAGAGAAGGTATGAAGTTAAAGACCCAGAGAAGAGATACTGTTTAATAATGTATAACTTTGTTCTCATCTCCACTCCACACAGAATATAAATTTCCAGATATGATAAACATTGTAAGACAGGAAAGGTATATGGTTAGAGGACACAGGAATTTTGTAAGTGCAGCTAAAAGCCCCATCAACTTTCTTATTTCACTATCCACTTAATCAAATGATTTTACTTCTGGTAAAGACACAACTATATATTTGAAAATTTATTACTTTTTATAGCATTTGAAGTACTTGTGTTAGTATTTGAAGAAATATTTCGAATTAACTCCATTTGTCCTCAGTTATTTACACTGCTGGTTTTAGTGGGTGCCAACTGTGCACTGGCACAGGGTCTCACACCTAAGATTGAAATTGGAGGCCCAACACAGCTCCTTGAAGAAAGAAAGATGACACTGAAGGGCCCCCAAATCACTTTATGGCAAGGGGCCCCTCTTGCCAAAAACCGGCAGTGGTTATCTGTATGAAATGGCTATTATCAACGGTTAGTGTGTTTTGTAGAAAATTGCATACCGTACACCTAATATTTTGCTCGAATTTTCCAGGAGAGCCTAGAATTTCACCACTAAAATCCATTTTTCTGTACTTTGGTAAACATGGCATACACTAGTTGTTTCAACTTCCTTCATAGTGGGCAACAGATTCTTGGACCATCGCGGAAGAAAAAGGATGCAGACAACATCACTAAGGCAGTCTTCGAAGCAGCGAAAAGGTAAGGCCGCTTTTTTCAATCTGTTTACTATACAAAAGGCAGCAAAGGCAACCACAAGGCTAAGTTGTTTGCAGACAAAACTACGAATGTATGCGTGCATTGTTCTAGTAATTTAGTCTGCATATGTTTTGTATCGTATGATATACGAAAAGATCTGATAAATAAGATGATACTCTTTTGGATCTAATTTACTCTCTTGCTCTCATAATCTACAATAACATTTCCCTCACTTTCACAATCACAGTTAGTATTTACGTAGTCAATTACTTATGTAATTTATGCTAATTGAGGGGAATTCCTCGTGTTGCCAACAGCAACAACTAGAATACGACAAAATGTCAGATTGCGTATATTGAGCACATTTAGCCACACTCTCGCACCTGAAACATGGGAAACACTTTCACGCATCTTTATAAAAATGAATGTAATGTTTGTTTAATTAGGTTCCTAACTTCTTCACTGGTGAAAGTAACTCTGCACTTTTCAAAATTAAAAATAGCAATAAGTTTGGGGTTCGACGTTTGCTCCTGTTAACTTATACTTGAGCATTTATGATACCCCTACGTGCTGGGGCTACGTCTGTGACATCACAGCAGATAATACGGTTGACAGAAGCTTGGAGGCAAAGTTCTCTTTTTTGACTGTTTTTACGTTTATCAGTAGGGCAAGGATGCTGCTCTTCAGACTAATACTGTTCTCGCCAATACACTCAGCGTTGCTGCTAACCATGTTATGGACTTCGCAGGACCGAAGCCTTCGATAGGTAGTTATTTTATAGTAGCTTCGTAAAAGTCTCCACCTTTGTTCTATTTATTTTAACCCCGGCTGTTTAGGCAGGGAGCTACGTCTGTTGAAGAAGAAGAGACGCGCCGACGTGCTGAAAAGAAAAGGATGTTTCAAGGGGCTGGGTTTCGGCTAGGGTCAGATACCATGCCCTCAGAACAAGTTTCACCATCCATGAGGAGGGCTTCATTTGAAACCTCAGAGGTAATAGTAGCACACATGGCGTTCTTTGCTACGTAGCAAAGAACGCCATGGTAGCACAGCTTTTACTTATGTTCTATAAGCATTTGTTTTCTTGGTTATGGATTCTACAGTAAATACAGTTTCGAAAAGATTCAAGAGAAATATAAAGTCGCCAAGGAGACACTAGTCCGCAAGTCATGCGGTCTGTTTTCTAGCAACTGAGGTAGGCGACGAACTATAGTAAGATAATCAATGTCTCGAGTATCTTGACGATGCAGTAAATGCAAACATTTTTATCATCATCCTTTATTTATTAAACTTTATTTTTTCTTCCCCTTCATTTTGTTTCTCTTCCCCTTCATTTTGTTTCTCTTCCCCTTCATTTTGTTTCTCTTCTCAGTTCTTCTTCCTTTCGATATACTCTTTCTCCCTTCCTTTCCCTCCTTCTTTTCCCCATTTCCCTTCGTTTTCTTTTGTTGACACTTTTTCTTATATTTACAGCAGCTATTAATTTTCATCGGTGACTGAGATATGTCATTGTGATCATTAGTTTGCTGTTTAGATAGCACTATAATAATGCAAGTGGATTTAAAAAGTAGTGTTACCAAATCACAGTAAAAAGCGATAGTTAAGGGAATTGCAAACTGCAAAGCCAGATTTTGTTTTAAGGCATATCAAATTGAGAGGAAGAACAGATTTTCGTCTGGTTATGCACTGCCATCATAACTAAATAAGTACAATTTTATAAATTATATCTTGCAGCCGGAACGAGTCATCCTAAAATTCTGGTCCAATGGATTTTCAGTGGACGATGGACCACTTAGGTCATTTGATGACCCCACCAACAAGGAGTTTCTGGATGCTGTCCAAAGAGGGTGAGTTTGCTTCGTTTTTGACACTAGAGCTAAACAGATTAATAATTTGTTGTGCGAAATCAGAAGTTACCATTGAATAACGACGACATAGGACATTGTTAAGAATAAGGTGCATAAACCACTGATAAATTACTGAAAAGATTCCTGAGTAAAGAAAATGTTTCGTCTATTAATAGCCTCGTATAAAAGAGGCCCACAGGAAATATTTAAATCTAAACTTGTTATCTAAAGTACAGATATAAAATCAGCCTCTCATTGCATCCTGGCTCACCTGCATTGATTGCATTTGACGTGCAGTAGGAATGTCGTTGGAATCTACCAGGGTGCAGGTCGAGGTGCGATTTTATATGTGTATTGTAGGTGCGGAGTTCCTTGTAGCCTACTTTTAGTGGACTTGTAGAACTCATCAATGTGCAAAACGTTGTCATTGTTGCAGTGCCCCTTTTTAGCATTTCCAGTCAGTACCTCTTAAGTAACTGACGCGAAATGGTCATTGATAAGGACAATTGTAGAGACAAGGGAGGATTCAGGTTCTTCTTCTCATTTTTAGTTAAACTAAACTCTGGTACAGTGACTAGTGTAATTCGGAGTAAGCTTCCGAGGCAAGTGAGTGACTGCCAAGCAAAAAGCTTCAACCATACTCGGTGGTCATTACATAACTATATAGATGCTGATGCGCAGCCTAACATTCAGTCATATATCTCTTAAGCTGAGGGAAATCCTTCCCGTTGTATTCATCAGTAGGAAAAGCACATGATTGCTCCTTTGTGTGTCTCATGAAAGCTCTTTACTCTATTAACTTGTCTAAGTGCAGAGGACCCGACGATCAAAGGCTTACCCTTGCTGTAACATTTTCTATGGATATGCGTTGAAGTTGCTATGAACATGAAGTATTGTGTATCTGAGCTATCATCTCAACTAATCGTTGTTAATCGATGCGCTGTAACATTAATTCGTTACTGGTACGCCGGAAAACCACTTAAAAACTTATTCCATTCATGTTGGAAGAGACCCCATTTATGGACGAAGCCTCACTTTACAGTGCTGTAAGGGCGTAGCCCTTGATGCATGAAGATAATGATGATGGTCAGTTCGTATTCGTCCTAAAGATTATTTTAAATTTTTGAACCATAATTATGAGGGCGTAACGACGCCCTTAAGCCTTCCCCCTTAAAAGACCACCACTGACTGGAAGTTAAAGCTTTTCTAAAAGGTAGGCCCAGTTGTCTAATCGATCGTAAAACGTGAGCATGCGCGCTACTATAATACACTTCTGGTGAACTCTAAGCACACAACAGACTGTCAGTTCACAGTGTTATTCATCTTTTGATTACATTATATATCGGAGAGTTTTATGTCATTGTAGGAAATTGTAGTACTTTCATACTTTACTGTGGGAAGTGGTGGCACAGGGGCCAGGGTGCCAGCTGCTAAATAATTCCAAGCCATGTTCGGTATGAAAAAGCCGAATAAAGTCAAATTGATCCTCAGCCATCGATCAAAAGAGATCTAGAATTGAAACATATGAGATGAAAGTTTGAAAGTTTCGCAACTTTTTTGACTTGTATTATGTTATTTCTTTATACATTTTCGTTCTTGTTGCAGTGAAGTCCCGCGTGAACTTGCGAGACGTTCACGCAGTGGTGAAGTGGACGTAAACATTGAAGATCACAGAACAGAGGAATATGTGAAACCGAAGGAGAAAGTAAAGCCATTTCAAGGTGCAGGACAGATGCTTGGAAGGTATGCTTACTTCACTACCCACAAGGGGTTCTGCTAGAAAAATACAACGAATATCTATGGATAGTCAATTGTCTGTAGCTATACACCAGTATCTTTCATAACGTTATCTTGTCTCTAGTCTGTTTCTTCGTTTTATCCGCTTCTATCTGGAGTAATATTAGTTCCGCCGTAGTATCCTAAGATACGGTATTTATTTTACTGCGTTTTGGTGTATTTAAACTATAAAGCTGAAGTGTGAATAATGACAGGATGCAAGCCCAGCATTGTGAATGTAAAAAAACAGTTAAATGTTGTCATTGATAGAGTAAGGCTGCGGCATAATTGACTTCCTCTTCCTCTCTCTCCTTCTCCCTGTCCTTCACCCTGCTGTCCTTCACCCTGCTGTCCTTCTCCCTGCTGTCCTTTTCCCTGCTGTCCTTCTCCCTGCTGTCCTTCTCCCTGCTGTCCTTCTCCCTGCTGTCCTCCTCCCTGCTGTCCTTCTCCCTGCTTTCCTTCTCCCTGCTGTCCTTCTCCCTGCTGCCCTTCTCCCTGCTGTCCTTCTCCCTGCTGCCCTTCTCCCTGCTGCCCTTCTCCCTGCTGCCCTTCTCCCTGCTGCCCTTCTCCCTGCTGCCCTTCTCCCTGCTGTCCTTCTCCCTGCCCCTCTCCTCTCATAAACTTCGTTTTTTCGTGCAGCCCAGTACCTAGGATTGTTGATGAAACCTCACAATCATCAACATCTACTTTGGAACCATCATCATGTGCATTTGAAGTAAACGAATCCGAACCAATAACGACCTTGCAAATTAGACTTGCTGATGGAACAAGGTAGGTGACGAAGTACCTTCAATATTTTTGGTCATCTGCGTATATCAGAAAGATAAGCCCAGTTTTACTTAATACCGTTATGCGGTGAGAAAGTGATGACGTCACAAATCAAATGTTTTAGAAATAGTACGATTTGACTCCGAATATCTAAACGCAACCCTAGAATAGGCTCTTTCCCAAAATACCAGACCTGTAGTGTGTACAGTGTTGGAAGTAGGGGCGTTTTATCTGTTCAAAACTCTGTTAATATTCCTTGGTTCCTTACTTTTGGGACCAGCCTCAAGTAATAAGGCTTTGTTAGAGAGATTTAAACTTTGAAAGTTCTAAGTCTCGGTGTTGGGAAAGGGCAACAATCCCAATTTTGGCCATTGAAGTTCTAACTAATTGGGGAACGTGAAAATTGAGTATTTTTCTATAATTCAAACATTTTCAAAATCGTGACGTCAAACTTTCCTATCGCATTAAGCCGTTTCGCATTTTCAGACAGAATTTATTGCTGTTTCATTTCTTTGTTCTTGATTAGGTTTGTCGGTTTATAAACTCCGTGCGAATATAAAACCGTGAGGAATTTCATAATTTTATTGCTCTCGATATCCTCAATGTCTCTTTTACACCATTCCCATACTTGCACACAGTTGGAAAATTTCACGCATCCTTTGCACCAGGAGTTTTGTGTTATGCATTTTCTTTCATTAATCTCCCAGATTTTTGCTTTAAAGCAAAGATTTTCACACTTACATGTACCCATTTGCCGTTCCTGTCTATGTGGCCGGACGTGGTCGTATGGTTCCAAAATTGTCATATTAGCCGCTTGTCGAAACAAATACGACATCAATATTAAACTTTTGTGATGTGTAAATCTAAATATGGGTCGTAGTTTTGTAGGGAAGATGTCAAGTCGTTTATTCTAAGTATGTTTTATAAAGTGCCTGAAACTTGGTGCTAGACTATCGCTACGTTTGTGTGGATATCCAATACATGCAATTTGTAAAAACCTAGCTGAAAGAAGTACAAAGAAAGTGACAGCATGTTTCCACCTGAAGCTGCCGGTGTCTTGCACAGGCGTTTCGAAATGTTGATGCGCGAGCCAAGAACGACACTTTGTCATCTTTATCTCAGCATTTCTTTGCTATAACGTTCCACAGGAATTTAAAGTTAACAGTAAGACTATGAGATATATCGAGATATATGAATGTAAAGCGAACAGTGACAATGACGAATTACAATTGAAAGATTTGACATACGGTTTGGTGAAACTTCCTACATCTACTAGCATCACCCGGACAGAATGAATAAAGCATCAGATCGATAAGGGTACGTACGCATAATCATATCAAGGATGGTTAGCGTTGTTAGACGTAAGTTAAGTTAAGTTTCTGTTCTCTGATTATGTGATCAGGGCGGCATAAACACAGAGATCTAAGCACTGCGTTATCCAGCAGAGACACCACCGGAAGCCTAGCCCAGACGAAGTTTTCCCCCGTATCGTTTGAAGGTCTATTCTTCTCACAGAATATCGTACTAGTCTAGCGATTAAGCGGTAACAGATAACGCATGTAAGTGACAGCACCGTATTTATTTGCGTGCTTTATTTGTGAATATAAACTTTTTAATTTGCTCAAATCTCATTAAGACGTGTTAGATATATGATCCCTATGTCTCCTTATTTTCTACAGACTTGTATCAAAGTTTAACCACAGTAGTACTATTGGTGATGTTCGACAACTTATACAAAGGTACTGTAGAAAGTATCATATATCATATTCTTGAGTTTTAAACGCTTATTATAATCGTCGAAAAATCGGTTCTCACTTAATTTTGAAGCGGCTCAAGCTCTCTCTACAAATTTTTTTCTCAAATTTACTATTTTTCGTAGAGTTGATGCTTCTGCTCCACTTTAAGCGTGGGCTCTATATTTGCGGGAAAGTATTACTACCATCATTACCATCGTCGTCATCGTCAGCATCAGCATCAAAATCAATAATCAAAATCTTTTCTGTCTCGTTACTGTTTCATCTGCTTCCCGCCGTTACTAGACGTTTTAACCTTTTCGGTGACTCGGTAGCAAGATGTCTCCCGTTCTTTTAGCAGAACAGATTTTGCTGTGTGTTTTTCGCCCCTATTACGAAGTACAGTTGACCTGATCGAATAACAAGTATAATACTATTTTTACGTAGTAGTCAACCAGTCATGTCAACTTATTTATTAACTATTGACCTCGAGCGGCTCTGATCCCTTTTATGTGATGACACTTCATGAAAAAAGCTAAACGAAAAAAAACACGGTGTTTTGTATAGAAATGGCTGTTAAGGAAAGGTTTGCTAGCATGTATTGGCAGGGAAGAAAGTAGAGTCTTCATTCGTGCTACTCACGTACAAACTCATGTTTCAGCTAAAAATTCAGAGTAGCACGATTGGAGGAACTCTTTTTTGATGATTGGAGGAACTCCGTTAGACAATTGGAGGAACTCTGTTAGACGATTGGAGGAACTCTGTTACACGATTGGAGGATCTCTGTTAGACGATTGCAGGAACTCTATTTGACGATTGGAGGAGACACCCTCACAAGCTTTCACGGGGTCTTACTGTTTGACAAGTGATTTTTCGATGACGTTATGGTAATTAACTTCTCACTTAGCGCATGAGCGCTGATCGCTATAAGAATGGGGGGAACAAGCGTGTACAATTTGACATTTTTTGGCCCAAAAGTGGGGGGGATAAGGCAGATATTGTTTTCCCATCCTGAAAGTGAGGGAACGAGTCCCCCTGCCCCCCGTGGAATCTATGCTATGCCCATTAGCGTACACGTTTCTGCAAGGAAGAGTCAAGTTGACGCTATATTTGCCAGAAACGACATCATGTTAACCCTTGCCAAAAATGTTAGTTCATTCACTCCTTTCAATAACTCTGAACTCAAAATATTTATATAAACACATATCTCTAGTCCTCTCAGAACAGCCCTTGTTGTGTTGTTGCTAACTAAGAGGGTTTAAACAGTTATTTACTGTACAAAAGCCGCCTCCTGTTCCATTACAATTATATGTTAGAAGCTTCTTTTTCTTTCTCCGACAGGTCGCAGCCAAGAGTTGGTAACAATTTCAAGCTTTTGACCTCGTTCCCGAAGAAGGAATTAACGAATGATAGTGAGACCCTGAAGGAAGCGAACTTACTCAATGCAGTCATTATGCAAAGACTAACATAACGAAAGTTGAATTATTATTTATGTATTTTTCACTCCATGTTAAAGGGGTGGTCTTGTGAGGAGAACGAGTTTTATTTGCGAGTTCGATGAAGAACATAAAATCCACAATTCTTGGAAGTGGATCAAGAATTCGTCGGCATTTGACCGTACCTGATTCCACGCAATTTAGGTCATATGAAACGCGCCCTTCTTGAAGCTAGAGATTCCAAGGGGTTGGAACTTTTGCAATTATGAAGGAGAAACGTAGGCTGTACTGTTATATCTGTGTTTTTCTGCTTAAAGAGATATTAACTGTTGAAGTGGCTGCATATATACAGGTGGTACCTGCCAATCAGCCATTTTCGGCATTTATTATTGTAAATATGAGAAAAATGGTTGTAACTGACCGAAATAATACAGGTATGCGCACTCCATTTAAGCGCACAGGGTATGCTGAAATAATGTTTTGGACTGTTCAAAGCTTCGATACTAGTAACCTTTAAACTCTCTAAAGTCCGTGCAGCTGGTCTTCTCCAGCATATGCGGAACCTGCTTTGTTCTGAGTTACATTGTCAACTTGCACAATTGTCATAACAATCCGCACCCCAAAGGTTTGTTACCCACTAAAGTTGGTATTTCACTAGGATTACGTTTCGGAATGACCAAAAAAAGATAGAAAATAGATAATTGTTTATGTGGAGATACGCAGATTTTGGCTAGATATAAAAACCATTCGTATCAAAATATTACTGGAAACGTAGGGAATGTAGCCGTCGAGATTCGAACCTGATACTCGCTTGTTTGCAACGTGTTGCCTTACTAAGTAGAAAATTGGTGACCCGATAGCTTGCATTCCCTATATCCCTAGTCACTTCAATGTCTCCCAATCGTCTTTCAGTTAACCGTGGCATCTTGCCCTACGCAATTTGAAGGTCAGGCCCTGTGCGTAGTATTTGTAGTTTGTGCTTGTTTTACCCAACCAGGAGTTTGATGATGTTAAAGCGCAATTATGAATAAAGTATACAGAAAGAGACACAGTAGTTGTTTTTGTGTGTAATCATTGTCACATCTGTACTGTACCTTTATCGCTTTTGTACGTCACACGTCTGTGCTGTGTTACCATTACGTCATAATTGCGATGCTGTCTTAGTCATGTCAATACTTAAGATGATTTTTAAAACGAAGGTAGCATTTCACAAAGCGAATATCGCCAGTATTGACAATTTGGGCAGACTCGAAAGAGAATACGTTCTTGGCTCAATACGGTGTTTTCACTTAATTATTGTCCTGAGATATTATCCCGATCTTTTAACTTGAAGAAGATATAGTTGAAGTTTGCTGGCTTCAGTTGACGTCACGTCGTAATAGGAAGGATACTCCAAAAGGGAAACTAGACTTTGGAAACGTTTTGTAGATTTTCGACTTCCTTAAGTCTATTTAGAAATAATACTTAGGTGATGTTAGACAATGTTTTCAATTAACCCGAGGAAATCAGAAATAGGCGAAACGTTGCCCGAAATTTAATTTACTTTTTGGCGTGCTTTTCTTGATTGCTTTTCGGTATATTTTTTACCTTATCAGAAAATCACGTCGTAGCGCTGGAAACTATGTTATTGTTCTGTAGTGCAGTAGGAAGGCCCGTAAATCTCTAATAAACAATCTGAGCCATGCCAAGCTACAGACGGGGACTATAATCAGAGTTAGTCCATAAAAAGCCCTACGCTAGAGTTCATTGTAGATTTTTTGTAATTGATAAACGAACTAGACGAGACGTTTAAGTTAAGAAAATGCAGGAGCGTAAGGAATTGATACAGTTAGTGAGACAATAGAGGTTGCCAAGAACCTTTCCGTTATTTCAGAATATACCGCAATTCAAGGCAAACATTTTATGGTATGATAAAACGTGGAAGAGTAGACAGAGGTGCATATTCTCGTAGGCGGGTTTACGTAATCAAATCCAGTAGGCTCTACATTCGTACTGAAGTAGTGGTACCCCTTCCAAGGCTACCGTAAAATATGCTCGGTGCAATTTCAAGTGAGTAGGTGAAAAAACGATAGATTTCTCATAGCGGAACATATGTCATGTGCGCTGCTACAATGACCTTTCTAAGGATACCATCAGGCCGAAGATACTTAAAAGGAAAGCAAAAAGCGTTTTTTGTACGTTGTGCAGATTGGGGCCTTGCAAGAGACACTGAAGAAAGAAGGTTCATATTGAGCCAATGCCAACAGAACTCAGGAACATAAACATTATTCAAGGCAGAACTTGCTTTTTAGGCTTTACCGAAATCTCATTTATCCTACACTAGGCAGTGTAAACTTCTTCTTTTTTAAGTGCCATGTCCCACAAGGACGTTGGCGATCATGGACTTCCACCGTTTCCTATCCTTTGTAGTCATTAACAGCTCTTGCTCTGTGACATTCATCCATCTACTTAGGCTGGATATGTAAACTAGGAAGACTAAACTCACAGTAAGCATGCGTACGAATTATATGAACACAAAACAAAGGAAGCACAATAAAGACCTTAGCCTCTACATTAAGCCCTTACAGGACCAAGGCGTTAAGGTTCTAGATCCGGAATCGTTCCCTGCTCTTACGGTCCGATGGATCTGTCGTTATCCTCTTAAAACCATTATACCCAGCAGACAGAAAATGCTCGTGGAATTCGCGCTGGAAGCAAATGTCTCCTCTGCTAGCTTTGCTTCGACAGACAGTTGAACAGGTAACTCATTTTAATCAAGAAGCTTTTGGCCGATTCTCGTTAGTTGATTTACATCGGTAAAGAGCCAAATTACAATAACAATAATCTACAATAACAATAAACTACAATAACAATAAACTACAATAACAATATGCGGGTGTACAAGAAAATATAACAAAGTTAGGCACGCTAAAACATTGACAATTTAAACACAAACTCCTTTTGCCTACATAAGCTAGCTTGAAAACGTAAAATATAAATAGACACTTACACAGCAAGATGAAACTTAGAATATCCTCTACTTAAAATTCTAAAATTTCCATTATCATATCTTTCGCGGCCTAGCCTACCGCTGATTATCTTTATTCTTGCTCCACCCAGTAGCACCACTGAGTTGTGATTTCGTCAACACAGCTCTTGCCGCACACATTGCAGCATAGCAGATGATATTAGACAATATTAGGCCTTGAGAATTTGAATCATCAATCACGTGTTTACTTGTCCTACTCTACTAACCTTCATTTAAACAACAGCATCTGCATACCGTTGATATTTTCTTTCCCCTGTGATAACCTCTTTATCATGCCATATGTTACTTCCCAAACTTAGCTTTCGAAACCATCACAGATTACCCATCCATTGTGTTTCATACAGCATGAATCATTTATATCAAGACATTTTTATCCCGATGTAAACTATTGTAGTGTGTTTCCTATGAGTGCACATCAATGTTATGGAAGAGCGCTTCGATCTTGAAAACTGTAAAATACAAGCACTGGTTACTTCTATTGAAAGGGAGCACAGAGACAATTTTCCACAGCGTCAAGTTGTTGCTATAAACTATTTTCAGTGGAAACAGTAAGTGGATTGTTGTACTTCAGGGCCAGTAATTATACCTTTAATAACAAGTATTTACTTCTGTTGCGGTAGTTCCCTTTTAAATTATCGAAGCTAGAGACATGTTTCTAAGTTAGGTTTTGTGCGTTGTTACACTGCATAATGGTAGACGACCTATTGATACATGAATTTAGAAGAGCGATTGCCCTCGCGCTTGTTGAGACATACATCGTACTTAAGGCCTCAGAATAGGGCGACTATGGAGTAAAAACAGTCCAAGGTCTTCTCAGGAATGCTTGGGATGTCTAAAAGGAAGTAACAGACAACAAATAGCATCTTGTATGAGAGCTGGTCGTTCATGAGTTATCGAACCTTTCTTGACAAACATCAGTAGTTCTTGATAGCAACTGCTGCTTGAAAAACGTTGTAGTGGTAAGAGGTGCACCTTTGGGTAGAAAATCTGAAGAAAAACCACACCAACATCGATTGTCGCATGGCAAGTACCGCAGGTTGCAAAACTGTCATTTACACAACGTAAGCAATAGAGGAGAGTTTCTAGTATTTGTTTCGTTGGCTTTGCAGAAAGTAATAGATGGGAGTAGATCCTAGGAAGGAGGGAGGAGATTTTTCATCCTGAAATGACCAACACGTAACAATTGTAAGTCAGTGGTCTTTAATATAAACGTAGAAATTGTTGGAAGGCTCTATTACGCTTTGTAGACTCCATACGAAGCAAAGGTATTGTTATATGCGCTTCGAAATGAGTGGTGTTGAAACTGATTATTTGTGGAGAGCCTGATAAAGCACTGAAATTGCATTTAGCATTGTTTTACAACGCAACTCCAGATCATTTACTGTGTCAAGTATCCGCCAAAATCATCAACAGGAATACGTTTAAAGCATCCACATAAAAAGGTGTTGGCACAAGCCAACTCTTCATCAAGTTCCATTTGTCACTGCTGGATAACTCAGTGATTAGATCCCTGTAATTTATGACGCCCTGATCACATGATCAGAGAACGGAAACTTGTGATAATCTAAAAATGCTAACATGCTTTATATGATTACGCGTACGTACGCTTATCGATCAGATTCTGAATACGATCTGTCCAGCTGATCCT
>JAAAKL020001357.1:0-31443 GCA_010016065.2 Carybdea cf. marsupialis auct. non (Linnaeus, 1758)
TATACCTATATTTGCTATACGATGTTTATATTGGTTTTGTTTTCAAAGTTGCTTTATTTATTTCTTTTCTTAGGTTCAGTACCTGAAGGATCCTACGAATTATGTTCAAAAACACAGCTTTGTCAGGATATAGGTATACACAATCGACTTGCTGTATAGATTTTAGATACATAAGTATTAGTTAAGAGTAATAAAATATCACTATCTGGGCTCCACTAGCCACAGCAGCAGCAGTAGCATCGTCTTTATCATTAGCAGCATTGCTATCATCTTCATCATTATCATCACTATCATTATTATTATTATCATCACATCATCATTATTAAAATTATCTGACGTTGAAAATGTGACTCTCCTGATATTGGAGGCGACTTAACGGTAATGATGAAGGCCTTGGAACCAACTGACACTGTGAAGTAAATCCATTGTGTGATTTAAGGTTCGAAAACACTTGGAGATGGTGAGCATCACGTATCATGTTTACATGGAGTAAAATTGGACTTATCTTCACGATCTCATCGAAGATTTGTGCTACATCGGACCATCTGCACCATCGTCGTGAGAGCCCTACCCGTTTAGGGAGGATGATATTACCATTAAAATGCACCCGACATGAAAGTAAGGAGACCTTCACCGCTAGGGTGATCCTGCATAATAATGGTAATGAGACACGCTTCCGTTTCGTAGACACAGTCGTCTTAAGAATCCGTTCGCAAAACACCGTAGTCAGAAGTTAACATAACGCAAGGTTGATTCATACCGTCATTACCAGTCGTTCCTTTAAGTCACTTGGTTTCAATGTGTTATGCTACCAAAGTGATTTTGTTTGTTACGGACTAATGTCCGGAAAACAAACAAGAATTTACGAAATCCCAAGAGCCCACTTTGTGGCACTCTTGATTTCTCTCTGTATATTTGCTTGCAAAAGTTTCGAAACTGTGATTTGAGTCTCCAGTTGTGTGTTGTTGCACCCACTTATGATGAAAGTTAATTACGGTCGTCTTTTTGGATCTGCGGGTTGAAAATGACGACACGCTTTGATGTTAATCACAGTCATTTAACACACTATGATCTGATCCTTCTAAATGATTGAAAATGCTAATTAAGACCAGATATCGTAATGAAACTTTGTGCTAGATGGGCCCTTTTATTTCTTATAAGTTGATTAAGACAAACACAAGTTTTGAGAGTGGAAACTTGATAAATGAACACTATAAATGATTTAATAGATTCCATCAGGTCGATTCTAAGTATTACTATGGAATTCAAGCCCTTACAGTGTGAGATATAAACTGAACGCGAAATGCAACATGATTTTATAATCCCAAACTTTTTAGAAGAGTTTTTGTAGGTAAATGAAAGTGAGAGTGAATAGGACCGAAATGCTTCGTTAATGCACGTAAATATGGGATGGGGTTGCACATAACACACAAAAAGGGATAATAAATGTTAGATAAACGAAACAATAGGAGGCATATGGATCAATAAAAGTTTAAAAACCAACAAAAAAACTCGTAGATATAGTAAGAAGGTGCCCGATAGATAACTGAAGATAATTGCATTGACGGCTTTTGACCTTTTGATGCGCACGATATTCTTTCGTTACCGAACTTCGTAAACACATGAAGTACTGTCAAAAATCCGTTAGTATCATGTGTTTCTTTTTTTATAGTAATTTGTTTACAGAAAAGAAACAATGCCCCGTAACAATTATGTTCAATGATACGCCTCTGAAATTCAAGTCACGTCTTTTATAAGCAGCCGACCAATCTGGTACTATTCTCGGCCTTAAATAAGAAAAAAGATGACTTGAATCGAGTCCGTTTAGCCCAACCTTATCGTCCTCAGCATTATCACTCGCAGGAGAACAAAGAATGTCTCTCAGGGAGAAATAGTTTTTGTAGTAAGACTGTTCAATGGTCCTCTAAATTTCAACTGGGAATGTGTATTTGAAACGGGCGATAAACAAATATAGTCAAGCTGTATATTAGAGTTGTACTTTGATGACTTCATTCGATTGTTTCTGATGTCGACTCGGCCTCTCCCGCTGTTAGTTTAGGATGGTTGCTGGCTGTAAACATAACTTTAATTCTCATTTCATCCAACCAGAAACTTGTGCTCATGGATTTCATTTTACTCAAGAGTTTCTTGACATTATCCATAGATTATCGCTATTGATATCTTACCATGGATACTTCCAACAGTATGTTAATGTTGTTTTCACGTCAAATGACTCACAGAAGCCAAAATAAGAACTCGCTCTGAACTACCATGATTTCTATGCCATACAGATCTGGATATTCGAACTTTCGTTCGCATGAGCTTTGCCCCTGGCACTTTTTAAGTATGTGAGAAATGAATGTCGAATAATGTAGCTCATTATCATTAAAATACCTCGTGAAGTTACGTTAGGAGGATGAAAGTATGTCTATTTAAAACCAGTTAAAGCAACGTAGAAACTGCTGCCAGTATCCTCAAAGGATATGTTCTTGGCCCACAATGAAGATAGTATTTGATGAATGTTCATGCGGCTGTAACGATTTCTATGTATGATGTAGGGTATGTGAGAGTACTGAACAGCATGTCCCTACAGTAAACAGTTTCAGAGTCTTTGTAGCATATTCAGTCTGGTTTGACACAAGTGACCCACCTATCACAATAGCAGCATGAATGGAAAAAACACAAAATTATGTCGCTTGAAAATTTGTAATCTTTAGTGACTTGCTGCTCCCCAACCTACACATATCGATTCTGACTGTTCAACAGGTCACTTCTGACAGTCTACCATGTCAAGAATCGACTTAAGGTCTCTAAGAGGAAAAGAAATCTCTTGCTGAAATTGATATTAAAAATTCATGCCATAAGAAATTAAAAGAATTGTTTGACCTTTTTGCTGTGCATTTAATATGTACCGTAAATTGTGTCTGACATGAGTTTTATTTCAATAGATAATGGTTACTTATGAGGACTGGTTTCTTTTTATCTTACTACGGGTGTAACTGGGAAGGGAACGGTTTCCTAATGATATAGTGACGCCATGAAAAGACTAGCCTTATTAACATGTGTAGTTTTTGTATTTGTGTTTTGGTACAACATAATTTTCTGCCGGGAAACCCAAATTAGTTTATCCAGATTCCATTAAGTTCTAGGAAAGATCCGAATCATTTCCTAAATTGGAACAATAGTGTTTGGTGTGATTACCTGGTACTTTACAATCGACTAGAAGCCACCTGTTTTTTGCTTCCCTCTGTATTAACAACTTCATGAATGATTTCTAAATAAGAAAGACGTTGTCACAGCTGCCCTGGTAGTGTTGATTGGTTCTTCGTGTGTGCTTGTGACGATACGAAACGTTGCCCACAGCAGTAAAAGTTTATTTATCTTCTTCCTGTTGATTTTCAAAAAGGCTGACATTGCTATTACGCTTCTGTTACTTAGCAATGTTGTCGAAGAGTTACAGAGTAATCTCTTGTTGAGTTAGGCGGCCTGATTAATTATTCTATCAGCCAAAGTGAGTTACAAAGACGAATAACAGAAAAAGTTCACTTTCATATTAAATGCCACGGATCACAGCTTACGTCTGTGCCCTTGCCCCACTCTTCAAGCATCCCCGTACAAGTTTTATTGTCAGGCTGGTTTACCAGACCCTAGGTTTGCTGTCATTCGTTTTCCGTCTTTGAGAAAGAGTCTGAGTGTGGTGGAATTCTTACGAACTGCGCAAATTAGAGCAGGCATTAGATTTTACCTTTGAATAGGAGGTAAACTACTCCTTACCATTCCTTAATGTTTTGATGGAGAATTACGGCACTAAATCCACGACCGGTGTATATAGGAAACTTACATTTTCTGGGCAATACATTTTGTGGTCTATTCTGCCCCAAAATACGCGAGGTGAACCTTCAAAACCTTAGCTCACCGTGCTATTGTCATCTGTTCAATAAATTAAAGACAGAGAACGATTTATTAAAGCAAATTTTTCAGCCTAATGGCTATCCTGAAAATATGGACGATTTTAAAATCAAGGCAAAATTATCTTAGTTTTCCACAACCTTTTGCCCATATTTTTGTGACTACCATGGTTTTTTAACGTTTCGCTTCGACACTAAAACAAAGGTCAAAAAGGCCGTAAAGGAGTGTTCCCTCGCTGTGACCACAGGTAGAAACCAGTAACAAAGCTTTAACAACAGCGACATAGACGGTGTGCCTTCCACAACTTGGAGCATTCTTGTATACTCATTTTCTTGCCAGTTGAGGCTGAATATGTGTTGGTCGCACGACTTTGAGCTTAGTTGACAGAATTAAGTAGCATGTTCCTTCCTGTATTCACAGAGTATCATCTCCTACAAGGAAACAACCACCTCGGCTTTCAAGAACCGTAAACACTAAGAAATATGACTCAGCCATAGGGCAACACCTGCTCCAGACTGTGAACGGCTGAACGCTCACGTATGATAGGAAAGTCAGCCTTTTATCTGGCCGCTATTGAATAAGTCCACTTCAAAGCAAGAAAACCATTACTGTCCGGGGGGAAAAAGTCTTGTCCTTTGGCCTTATCGGTTAACTACTCGGGTTTACCGCCACTAATTGCTCAAAATAATGCAAATCTGGTAGAGTTCTGATGGCTATTTTATAAAAGACAGTTGGTAATTGTTTCGTTCCTTCCTTTTCGTGTTCAATTCTGAAGATTCTGTTCTTTGCAGGTGTCAGACAAAAGTCTTTTAAGTACAAGAGTGTTTTTGTTTCTTTGTTTACTTTTAATGCATTGTGTTTATGAGATCGCTTAGTGTGTACAACCGTTAAAATCCCACATCAATCATTTGGTCTACTTGCACGATCCATCCAACACAAGTTTTATTTCGACGGGTATGTTGTACCAGAATTACCGTATTTCATCTAATTATAGACCCGGCTATAATTAATTGAGAGCACCATAAAGGGGGGCCCATAATTAGAGGGGGTCTTTAATTTCCAGAAGTAATTTTTCCAAAAAACTACGAAAGTACAGCTATGCTTAGTTTACACCAATACCTTTTCATCACTGAATTCTAGCCAAAACAAAATACCGTTGCGTACATTAAAACAGTCGAAATGTCGAGATTATTGTTTTATTTCTTGAATTCACATCCGAGCGCAGAAATTTAGGTACAAGTATCAAGCAAACGGCAGAGAAGATGGGACTTGTAGTACCGTGTTTGTATGTAATGACATTGTTAGCGAGAGGTAGAGTCAAGTCATGAACATTTTGCTGCAAGAACATGACAGTTTGAAGCAGCGATACTCGCGTTTGGGATGAAAATCGAGAGTAAAATATTCATTGGACGTAAAGTATTTGCTCTACCAGAATAAGCATATTAGCAAACTTGTTTTCTCGTTTCTGCAACAAAAATTGCCCATTTACAATGTTTACATGTCTTCTTTGAAATATGTGTCTTTTTTTATATAGATATGGAGAGAGTCTGTAAGTAATTGAGGGCACCAAAAAGGGGGTCTAAAATTGGGATCTAAGATTAGAGGAAATACGGGAACTTTTCTACTGATTGCAATTCAAGGGGGTGTGACGTACATGAACTAGGTTAGGTAATACCGTGATTGTGTTTCTTTTGTGTAGAATCACCCCATCCAGGGAAATGGGTCATGAGTGTTGTATGGAAGATGTGTGGTGTGGACATCAATGTGGATGCTAATATTGGAAAGCGTTTGAGCGCCTTAGGCCATGCACTTACGGCCATAACAGGGGACTTCGATGTGGCTGATCTGTCGTCAGTGGCAGACGTTGAAGATGCGGACAATGACAACGCGTTTGCCGATTCAGAGGATAACACCACAGTTGATTACGACACAGTCGATTATGAAGTCAAAGAAGACTCGAGATTAGTGAACGATAGAGACCTGTTAAGTCCTATTCAACCGTACACTCTGGAACGCCAACTATGGGAACAGACTCGCAAAGTGAATGATCTTAAGTAAGTCATCATTTGACCATGCCTTGTTATTTGACTTAATTTATTGCACTTTTCAAGGAAGATTTTTCATTTCTTGCTTAATAAGGTGCTGACTTTAGCTTCTTAGTGCATCTGAGGATGGGAATGTTTTGAAGAAGTCTGTTTTGAGTATGATATTGAGAGATATGGAGATTGAGAGAATTGGATTTTTTTCTTTGCGAACGCAATAATGTAATGCAGAGAGACATTACTTTGAAACATGAGCTATTTACAATGACGTAGTCTTGCGGTTATGGCTTTATTGATAACAGATATATTTATTATTTGATCAAAATGTACGAAAATACATGGATTGCTTTATCGAACTGCTCAATTTGTGTAATTATTGTAAATATTGAAGAAGAAGTAACTAATGTGAACCATTTCAAATTATATTACACTTTGGATATTTATTATGACTGTCTTTTAATCTATCGTGTATCATTTGATTAGGATTTTGTATAAGGTTTAGCGCTTTTTCTTTATTTTATTTATGTGATTTAAGAAATTGATAACTATAATTTACATTATTAGTATTCTTGTAAAGCGTGTCGAAACAATCGAATAGACAGTAGAGAAACATGTCATTATTGTTATTTGTTGATGATATCTAAATGCTTGTAGCCTACAATATGATCACAAATATTTAATGACCTTTTATTGTTTGTACTATTCACACTCCAAAGATGTACTTGTTGGAATTTCTTTCCAGGTATCAGGGTCTTTCTCAAAATCTGCACTGACTCTAACAAATAAGCCCTCTTCAGTACATTCATGTGAACCTTAACACTTAGATTCTTAACCCATTTTTCAAGATTGGTTTTTACTCTGCCCCTCAGTTTCTTTTTCATACCACTCTTTCTTAATCAATCCCAACTTCTCTCACCCCTGTATTCGTCTTTGGCTCCATTTAAATGTTTATGGAAATTTTTACTGATATATTTTTCCTTTCTTTCTAGTTGGATTTAGATTTCTTCTTTCCTTTTTCTATCGTATTCTCATTTTTTACAAATTTTATCAAAAGCTCTTCACTTCTATCTACATTCTCTCTCGAACTATTTACCACTATATTCACACAATCCATAACACTTATAAAAAATCTACCCTCAACACGTCTTCACCTGTTAGTCAAAGCATTTCCGCCAAAGGGAAGGCCAGGAGCTGGATTTAGTTGTCAGAGGCTATCAAAGGTGCTCAAAATAACAATTCTGTAAACGAGAGTGCTCGATACATGGTTGTAGAGAAATACAAGAAGAAGAGAATAACTAAAGTGGAGTTATGGAAATTGGCTACTCAAAGTTTCATGCTGTTGCAATCGTCATGCGAATAATTTTTTTACTTGCACCTTGTTATACCTCCCTTGGACTTGTAAACACTGGACCTTATATACGCCGACCATTTGTTTTCACTCCAAACCCAGTGACATCTATGCTTTAATTGTATCTTCCTTTTTATGCAGACGGTCCAGTGCCACCCAAGATCAAATCGCCAGAGAAGTTCGGATATTGCAAGAAATTGAAGCGGCATTGTCGAACGAGTTCTTTCGGGATGTTCGTAAGCGCTTCCGGCGGAGATCACGTAAAGGTACCTATGTAGTAGGCGACCGTGTTCGTAGTCCAGTGAGTAAGTTGCATTACCTGCCGGCTGGAGATGAGAGCCCGTCAGTAATGCAAAGAAGACATAGCAGCGTTGATCATTACCTCGAGTCGAAGGAACTTGTACGTGTTCGACCAATACCAGTTGGTATAACTAAGCGAAAAAGTGCAGACATTGAATCTCGCATTACCTGGGAAGCGCAAGGAGAATCGTCGCGTTTAACTGTAGAAGATTCAGTTGATGCACCAGAGAATGACAACTTTGGATTTAGCAGCGATCCTATACTGTTTTCAGCGATGAACTCTGACAAGGAACCTGATTCAAAGGAAAAGAGCAAAGAACCAAAGATGGACTCTCTTACCAGCCCACGTGTCACATTCAGCGAAAGTTGTAATGACGTACGGTCCACGACTAGCCAGAAGCCTGGGGCTAATGCTCCACTTACACTTGATTTTGAACTAGATGTTGTTGTTGATATTGACAGTGGAAAGTGTATTTTGCATACAAGTAGTGACAAGGAAAAGGAAGATGAGAGTGGACCTCTTTTAACAAGGTAGGGTTGTATTTTCCATCTTACCTGATTGTTCATGAGGAATGTAACGATATTCCCCTATGTTGAATGAATATGTGTATGTTTGTATATCGATTGATAATAGTTTCACGATTAGCATTATTTGGATTCTCAATGCAGTCATATAGAATGCAATATACGCAGTCGGGATTAGAATAAGTGGTTAACAGTTTTCAAATTGGTACTCACAGGTGTATTTCCTTAGACTCGTAGGTTTTCCATAGCTAAAATCTGTTATGTGTTCTGAGTTGCAATATGTAGAAAAACATGAAATGCGATTATGTGCTTATTTAAGAAGTAATTCAACGTAGCGTCTGTTAATTATTAAAATAAACCATATATGTAAGGCTTCGTTATTACTTTTATTAAATATCAGATGAAATATATTTGGGATCACAATATAGAGAATATATGATCATCGTCAGTCACCCATTACAGCTGGTAAACCGCACACAACGAATGGTCAAGATTTGGATCCCAGTGGTGACATATTTTTTCATTTCCTCCATTTACTTTTCAAATTGATGCAATATGTCACTGACATGTGAGTGCCATGTTCTGTGCGTCTTGAACAGCTCAATGAACAAACTCGTTGTGATAATTCACTACATATGTTTATTAAGTGACTAACGAACAAAGAAATTAAACTTACTAGTTAGTATGACTCCCTGGGTTGGGTAATAAACTTAACTGCTAAACGTAGGTAACTGACCGAAATACTTAATCCAATAAATAGATATACCTGAAGTCCACAAAAGGGGAAACCACCTCAGAAAGTCTCGCAGTTGTAAATATAGCTCGAATTGAGGCGCGTGATTGTAATTAGAGAGTTTGTCACATACAACATACAAAGCCTGAAGTTGGCAGAAACACGTTTGGCATTCAGTAAACATGTCTTTGTATTCTGTTGACCGAATCGTTCGCTTTCACATCAGAACTTAAGTAGAGCCCTATTCTGACCATTTGAATGAAGACAACTCATTCCTAACACGATATTTCTTTTATCATATTTGTGTGCATCCAAGATATTTCCCATTTTCGTCTACTGAACTTGATGGCGCCCCCAGCTTTGTCTTATTGTTCATTTTCGCGCAATGAGATGACGTAATAAGGTATAGTCTGCTATGCTATTGTGGAAATGTTTCATTTTCTCGTCACTGTCCGCTCTGGTCAGCAATGATCAGTTGAACTTAGTATCGTTGGTGTGTAATTATTCCATCTTAACATCTTCATTTGTTCGACGTATAAACATTTCTTTCCTATCAAATATTTTGCTAAATGTTTTGGAAAGACTTTCCTTACTTTCTTGTATTAAAAAGGCACAGATTATATGTTAGTAAAGAAGTTATCCCCGAGGTCTTTATGTATTCCAGACTTAAGACTGACTGGCTTCCCCACTCCCAATGTTGCTGTTGTTAATTAACTTACAAGGATGTTTTGTTTTGTGATGGTATGGATGTTACAGTAGTCCTTCACCTTTTTTCTTGTTCGCACGTCTTTCAAATCACCAGCTATTTGCGACAGCCTCATTTAGAATTGATGGTACGATGATTATGATTGAGCGGCAAAGACAAAGTTTATCTGCAAAAATGATCAATTTTGACAATTGTGATCTCAACACTGATGATGGTCTCCAAGGGTATAAAATGCCATAAAAGACAGTTAGACAGCAAAATCTGTCAAATGAATATAACACAGGTCTAGTTGTGATAGACATGTGATTTTCACAAATGAAATGGTGAACCGGAAGCAGATCAAATTGACATGCTAAGGAGGCAAATGTATCTGGAGTCCCTTTCCCTATGAAAATAATGAATCGAAACACATTTCTCGATATGGTACAAAGTTACAAATAGACGTGCTCCTTGGGTATAGCCACCTCCTAAAAGTAATCACTGGAATATAACATAACAAGAACTGATTTGGATTTGGTGCGTGTTAAATTTCAACTGTTTATCATGATCTACACCCAGGACCCACCCACGGCTCAAACATATTATGGCAACCTAACCAGTAATTGCTTCTGAGTCGGAAACTGGGCTGTAGCAGGTTGGATGCGTTCTACGAATTTTTTTATAAAGAAATACATATTTGCTAGGTGAATTTGCTGTATATATTACATCAGTTCCTCGTTGTCTTTCTGATACACAAAGCCGCAATCAGCCACAATCGTCAAAAGTTAAAATGGTTGATAATTTTTCGGTTAAAATATATTCCATGTGTCACTTCCCAAGGGCTGATCTACTACAAAATATGAGTCTTGACTGCAAAATTCTTCCCTGTAGAAACAAAACTGGAGATAGGGAATGATTGATCTACTTCTATGCATATCACTGCTAATCAAGTTCTTTGCTTAAAACTCCCTTAAAGTCATCTATAACATATTTTGTAACCTTTTGTATTTTAGTTAAAGTTCCTTTCTAGTTATTAGATAATTCCACAATGTTACAATCCTTTATTGTCCACTTCATCTTGCAAATACTTGTACAACTTTTTTTCTTTTCAGGGGAGATTCAGCCATGTCCAACGATCCCAAAAGGCGAGTCTCAGAAACATCTGATACTCCGCAATCTTCGACTCAGGAGATTAGAAAAGATCGCTACTCAGGATCGGATGTACCATCTGCCTTTACATATCGCCCTTTTATTCGTCGCATTCGATCCAATTTGAGTCAACCGTCAATGGCTAACGTGTCAGAAGACACAGTCATATTGGTTCCAGGCCTCAACGTCAGAGCCCATTACCAATCAACGACGTCTGCAGAAAAGCAGTCTTTAAAGCCTTTTAATGGATCGGGAAATCTAAGTGGTGGATCTGTACATGGTGGGAGTACGGAAGGGCTGGAAAAATCGCCGAGTAACGCTGGGTCGTCAGCTGGTCAAAAGACGAACCAAAAGTCTGCAGGGTTATACGCTTGGTTTTCCTTCCAGCCACTAGCTCGTGAGATGATCCTTCGACCATCTCTATTGGACTTCTTGGAAAAAGCCCTGAAACCGATTGTGGTGCCTCCAAATACACCAGAGGATACGTTATCAGAAGAATCTGGATCAGTCATATCAGATGCAGGAATGAACGGAAATGGCTCTTTGGTTTCCTCCTCTACATCAGAGCATACGTCATTTCCAGTAGACGTAACGATTTACATTCGTGTCCAGCCCTCTGATGTAAGACTAAGTTGTTTACCCATCTCGAAGGTGGAGTGCCTGCTTCGCATACCGTCGCTTGATTTCATCATTTCATCAACATCGAGCCCAAATAAACACACTGAAGTAAAAAAAAGTGTACCACCATCACCCAAAAAACTAAAAACTAGCGCAAGTGCAAGTAAACTTCGTCCCAGTCAATCAATTCAAGAAGTAGTGGAGTTCGATAGTGGTGGGTTAAGTTTTTCTGTATGTCTGTCACGGTTTTCGTTCTGCATTTTCCACCCATATGGGAAACAATATGGTAGTACTTCGGATGCCCGATCGTTTGTTGAAACGGGGTTATTTTCTGGCAAAAGGAAAAACAGAGCAATGGTTGCCCAACCCATTTCTGGGAGAAAAGACTCACTTAGTCTCAATGTGGAGTTCATTAAGTTTAATTTATTTCGCAGAAGATTGAAGACGACAGCAAGTGGATTGCGAACCAAAAAAGTGTCAGTATCTGCGGAGGCAGACTCAAAGACTGTCGTTAAAGTGTCAGGTTAGTAGTTTTGTGATTCTATACATTGTATTACTAGAAGCTAGTATGAAATCGTACATTACCAGAGTGAAATACCAGAGTCAAGAAAATTGAGTTTTTTGAAATGTCGCAAGCTTTTGACAGTTCGTTACCACATCATCATCAAAGCGATGATCACACGTTACATAAATGGATAGAATGCAAAACAATGTTAGAAGTAGACGTCGTAGAACTCTTTTATTGCTTGATGACAAGCTTTGCGGATATCGCTACTTCGTCCTTGCCACAGAATAATCCAGAGCCCTGTCTTATCGTATGCTAGAGGGCACTAAGCAGGCTGCTAAGCTGTATAGTGTTCTTTTGGTTGCCATAAATATTAATGTATACATATTATATTAGAGATGAATTGCATAGAAATAGGATTAAGAACCTTTTTGCCATGAATATTATCAAGAATAAATCAAGAAAATTTAATCAAATCTTCCTTTAGCTATGGTCTTTTTCAACTAAAATTTATGAACATCCATTCATAAACTGTTAAGTTACCCTGATCAGGATTCACCAACGGGTAAACTAGAATGAGAAAACGAAACGTAAATGTCGCATCAGCTAGAATATTTTCATTTCTCTTCCGCATTTACTGTGCCCCGTGTTCCATTATTAGTCAAAAGAGAGTTTTAGGTGCCAGATCTAGGACAAGGAACAAGAAACCCCGTGTAGATGCCTTGTATTTGACGTTCAAATGTTTAGGTGATAGCTAAGCCAAAGTCAAGTTTTCTCGTAAACAAAGGCGACTGTTGACCAACTTGCTGCTGTGCTTCACGCTGATGATACGATCGATGAGGAGGATTTGGTTTTGTTTATGGAAGAAAGTGAAAGAACAGCACCAGTATATCAATACTGGAACTACGATCGGTTTGTCCTGGATAACCTTTCGGGCGATGAATGCCGCTCATGGTTTTGTAGCCATTATGAAATGAAAAATACACTTACGAGATACTCGTCCTCTACACGACCAAATTTTTGGTGGACGTTATCCTAGGGCCACTGTGTTTACGACGAGTATAAATGGAGATTCCTGCCAATATGCTCAGAAAGGGGCGCGTTGAGCAGACTCATCCCGGTCTTGGTCCTCTGATCTAAAATCTAACATCTGTTGAAGAATTTAGTAACAAATGCGTACTAATGTCAGTGAGCACTACTCTTGCACACCTTCTGCCTCAGGCACTTACTCGCTCGCTTGCCCACTGGCACTCTCATTCATGCATTCACTCACTCACTCACTCTATCACTCACTCACTCTATCACTCGTTCACTCAATCTCTCGCTCGCCTACTCACTTATGTACTAAATATAGTCGTCGCTATTCATTACTGTAACAGCACTTGAGTTTGTTCAACTTCTTACAAGTGTTAAACTTAGCGCATGCAGTTGCCCAGTTCTTTATGATTACCCTCATGGTGCTGTCTGTAAAGAGACCAAAAGAAGCTTGCGCTCATGGCCAGTACCTCATTTGCATTTACTTATCATAAACCAAAGACGTAATTTTCTATGTCAACGCTGTATACGTTAATGTAAGGCAATTCCGCTATACGCTGCTTTCCTTCTCGTAGCCATCTGCGACATCGGTTCGGCTGCCTTTAATTACGACATGAGAAGGTTAAACGAAATCTTGGATGTTCCAAAAGCATGGTACAAGCGAGAGCTGTTTCGGAGGCTATTTCTTGGCAAAGAGGGAGCTTATGCCACAAAGTCAACCGCGACACCGCAAACCATGAACACGTAAGTCATGCAAGATTGTGTTGATGTTGTTGTTATCATAGTAGCTGGTTTTTTTGCTTGATATAAATTACTGATGTCGTCGTAGTTAGTTGACAGTTAAAAAACAGATAAAGATCACAGTCTTACAATGAAATGGAAACTAAAGATCGGCGGTACATTTTGCTTACATTACTTCAGCAGGTACAAGGGTGGAAATACGCTCTTCTTCGTGCTTCATTGGCTAGTTTGGTAATACAGTTATTGATACAAAGTACCGGCCCAAAATGTATGTAGCACTGAAATAGTTACACAAATGATGCAAGTGTTTTGGACGGAACATTTCGAAACACAAACAATAATCTACTTTACCTTTAGTTCATCTCCTTCATCCGTGAATATTGCGAATCCTCATTTGTGGATGTAGGGTAGATTTGTCTTGCAAAATTGTGGAGTTGTTCTTATGTACATATCTGTAATTTTTACTATTCTGGGTAAGGTCACTTCTCTGTGCCCCACCACTTACCCTTGATAATGTTCTGTCAACGCCCATGTTCAGTAGCAGAGTAGCATTAGAACCTTTATGATAATGATGATTATGATGATGATGATGATGATGATGATGATGATAATACTAATAATAATAATAATAATAATAATAATAATGTATTGTGTTGGATTTTATGATAATGAAATAAGGATAATAATGACAATATTGTTACTATTGAGCAATACTTGTTTGTTTATTTGCATAGAAATGTACTTGAAAGTTCTACACCAACCACTGACAGTCCATTGCTGTCAACAAGGATGCCACATCGTGACAGAAGTACTAAAGAGGGAGATACAACCCCTCGAAAACCAAGGACAATCCCACGAAAGTCCAATGGTAAGGTTTCCACTCACTAACGTCTATTTGTTGTACCCATTACAATCTCATAGTTGTGTCAGAGCTTTCTGATACATAAAAGGAGTATCTCCGACCTTTTCCTATGGTCCCAGCCTTTTTTTCCACTGGTCTGATAATAGAAATATTTCAAGACTTTCTGTCCATCAATAACGAACGTTATACGTACAAGGTACTAATACGAAAAGGGTACTTTTACGGTACCCGGGGAGTTAAATTGGTTTACAAGTTATTTGTTTAACAGGCAAGGTGTCGTTTACGAAGAATTATCACATCAGGCGTACAGCAAGGATTGCTCATTGAACCATTGCTTTTTATTTTTTGTTTTAACGATATCACTGATGCCATAGAAGATAGCAAAAATTTTAAATACGCGGATGGCACAGTCATCTACTACCATTACAAAGACCCTCAAACTGTAAGTGCTGTACCAAGGCAAGAATTGCCACGTGTTTCAGAATTGTTGAAGCATTATGAGCTGCTCGTCAATACCAAAATTACAGTCACTAAACATCGTGGAAAAGAAGATCACTGTTACTGAAGTCCCATCAACCCAGAAGCTTCGTCATAAAAGAGCATGCGAGGTCGCAAGGAAATTCCTATATGGAGAGTCCGTTGACAAACCAAATAGTAAAATGGGTGGAACACGTATTGACAATGCGATGTTAAAAATTCCAAATGCAAAACATTTTTTGCGACACTCATTCACCTTCGAAGGTTTTTATTTCTCATCGAGATACGCTTAACTGATCATTCTCAGTGGTTTCTCAAGATCTTAAAAGACCTTTTGCCCTGACTTCATTTCCCCCGTCATTACACTGATTTTCTTGTTTTATTGGGCCTGATTGTTTTCGATGGCTTTGTGAATTTTTAGATTTTATCTAACCTTTTAATCATTTTTAGAAATGGCCCCATTTTGGTGTTGCATTTAGTTTCTTTTCGTAGCTGTTGTTTTGTTTGGTTCTTACTGTTGTTGACGGTGTTCTTTTTATGTTACGAGAATCGCAAAAACAATAGATATGTACACATATTTTATCTATGTAAATATTATGTGTATAGTTGAGGTGAATGTTCTGGCTGTAAACATTCGTTAAATAAAGTATAACAGTAGCATGTGAAACCAAATGCCCTCTTTATTAGTGGTTTGGAAGCAATGGATAGCCTTTTGTATCTTGCAACTCACATCTGAGTCGTCCGTACAAAAGAAAGTCATTTCAGGTGATAATCTGTGTTGTAAGTTCTCGTCTTTTCCAATCTGAATTTATGCTTTTAATGTTATCCTTTAGTATGAGGATTGCAAAATGATACGCGCCGTTTAATTATTTTTTTATTTTTTTTTTACAATCTATGTAATTGAGAACCCTACTTTAACCTGTAGTGCAAATGTAATGTCTATAATGAGCTTCTATAGACATGTAGAATATAATTGACCTTTAATATACACCCTTTTGGTTATTATCACTGATATTCTTTACAGTACAACTGTTGTTATGCATTTTCTACTCTCTAGCACACAAGCGAGCATTAAGCGGGAGTGGTTTCCTTGGCAACATTGTTGGCAGCCCGGGTTTCTTTTTAAACAGAAGTGCAACAGTTGGATCTCGCTCTGATTTACCCACCTACACAGACAGTGGACCAAGGCTCAGATCAACAACAGGTTTGTTATTTCAATAGCTAACAAACGCTAGTTGCTGCTGCTTTGTTTCATCATGTAGAATGTTTAACTTACAAAAGGCAGCTCAATATGTAGACTGATAGTCAATAAGATTAGTAGCACGAATTATGAGAGTGCGTTATCATGTGGCATTAAATTTCTAACTATTGTGTGAACCAAGGTCTCCTTTACCACTTACGATATTAAAAGTGGAAAATTGTGGTAGTAGGAAGGAAACACAGCTCGTGTAAATTAATGTTTTATAAATCGCTGGGGTAAATTTGTTAATTTGACCAATACTTTGATGGGCTTCTTTCCAAAAAACATGGTGTCATGATGGTATGATAATATCTTCTTAGTGAAGATAGTCAGATTGCATCCCCAAACTTGACTTTGGGTGCCTCTGTACATACTGCTGTAACGCGATACTTTGTTGATGTGCTACTTCACCTTGTCATCCCGTACACGTGTTTGGTACATTCTAATTCAACACTGTAACAGAAGATTGACAACTTGAGTTTATGAAGCGCAGTTAACACACCGTTGCGTCACTTGTTGCCCTCTTCATCGGTAAGGACGGTGTTTTACTTTCTCAAATATACAATTTTATATCCCCACTTTTCAGAAACCAAGTTTAATCTTAGCGACTCGCTGTCCTTGCCCTCATCAAGCGATGAAGTGGACGGTCAATCATCGTCGTTGCCATCTAGCAGTGGACCATCAGGAGAATGGGAGACACAAGTTGCCATCGCGCTAGATCTGTCAAGAATGGATGTATCCACAAATATGGGCAATGTCATGGGACAGGCTGTGTAAGTTCCGTTACACTTCTAAGTCCAGTGTAAATAGAATATACTGCCTTAATTGCTGAACTTAATAGTCCAAAATATATTTGATCATTTTTAAAGGTATTTTAAACTACAAGCCTTTAACATCATTACGGTCATATAAGCTTCTATTGAGCGCTTTTTAATTTTTGGTTTATTGGCATATTAAATTTATATCTCTGTCATTTCGTAAGTTTGCCTTTCTCTATCGTCTCAGAATACTCCTTACCTCATGAGGGTTTTAGTGAAATATGAAGTTTAGAAGTGACTTTTGTGTGAAATAAGACTCATGCTAGAATGGAATTTCGACGAAACAATCACGCGTAACTAAATCTGGGATACATTAAGAGGAAAAACGTTAACTTTTATATGTTGGTCTGAAGGATTGTCGGTGTAAGACATACATAATTGCAAAAGGTATTTAGCATTGTAGTGCAACAGAAATGTTTTATACAATGTGCGGCCAAAAAGAATTGATGAGTAATACCACTCTAGTGCTCAATTTAGAGTAACTGAATCACAGGACTTTGTTTTAATTACATCCCTCTTGGAAGAGAATTTTTCATATTGGAAACCATACTTGAGATGCCTGTCAAAGCAGATATTAATATTGTTCAGCCCTGTTAGTGGGTTGTGAACGACCTGCCATCTTTAAAGAATAATGATTCGTAGTAGAGGCTACACACTTACGTTTTTGATGTGATGTCTGTTAAACACGCTTTGAAGCAACTGCTTTTTGTACGTGAGAATTTCATTTGACAGTGATCAATATGTTTGATTTGTAAATAGTAGAATACGCGACTCGAGAGCTTAGTAAGAGGCCCCGGGTTCAAGCCCTTGTCAAAATACTTTACCATCTCCTCTTACATTGTTGAAACCTCACTACAACACATAATTTCAAAGACGCGTGAATGATAGTATCATATTCTACGCGTAAAAATGTTGATTTTTCATGAACTTTTTCAGCTGGAGTACTACTGATCTACGTGCTCATAGCCGGCTTCTTGTTAACAACACGGGAAATAAAACCTTCCGAGCCAAAATCAGTGTCCGTCAAGGTTCATTTGATGCCCATGGAGGTATTATTGGTGGATTCGCAGAGGTACAAGATATCCTTGCAACAGGTAAGATTAAACTATTTCTAATGTTAAGTCTGACTCGAGATAAAGGTATGTATGTACATAGAGTGGGCAAGTGGCACGACCTTGTAATTGTATAGTAAGGTAGAATATAAAAAGAGTTGTAATTAAAGAATTTTATTTTTTCATGGTACACATGAAGAAGATTGTTTAACCGAAAGTTCGCGTTTTTGCTTGTTCACATACATTACTTACAGGTTGTCTCTCAATTTATACTGTGACATACAATGATAGAATAACAGCGTGCCCGTATGTTGCAGTGGCAATATTTTGTAGAATAAAAATATCAACGGACGTTTTTAACATACCCGTCGAGATGATGAAACAAAACTAATACTAACCAGAACGTCCTTGTAAAGAAAATAGGATAAAAAGATGAGATGTTGATACGAAGAGAATAATAAAGGTGATATGGAATGTAAGCATTCCTAGCATACTCAATGCCTGCCTACTTTATGTGAGCATAAAGTAAATTGGAACTAAACTATACATTTGTATCGAAGTTGAGACCATGCGGAATCCTTGTGTTAAGCATTTGTATCATTTAAACATTTACCTGCATCTTGGGTCTCGTGGGTCCGCTTTGTCTACAAGTATTACGCCCGAGTCTTCTTCCAGACCCCTGTGTCAGGCTGAGAAGAAGTGCTCGTGAAGTTCCTTTGAAAACAAGGGGAGCCCCCTCTTGCCATCCGCTGATTATCTTTATAATTATTCCATCTACACCACCATTCTGTTGTGGTCTCATCGAGATACCTTTTTCTACATATCTTACATCGAATGAGGTATATGACCCCACGAGAGTTACGGTCAAGCTTATGATGGATCTTGTACTCTTTTCCGTTAGCATCAAATTTTTTTGTCTCGACAAAATTGTTACACACCTAACATCTCTTACTGCTGCATTTGCAACACGTCTTTTTTCATTAAAAGTGTGCTTTTGTCGGCTTTCAGTAGGGAAAGTTTCTCCTCAAGACAAATTTGAATCGCCCTCTGCCCCTGTACATGTTTCACTATCATCCATTGTATGTCGTATTTAATTGCTTTCATCTTAAAGTCCTAAATGTGTTTTGAAAGTTCTGTCTTAGCTTTGTAATGTCGTTTGTTAAAAGATTTCGTGTGGTTTACGTACCTATGTCTAATCGTACCCCCCTGCCATGACAATATACAATTTGTCGTCGTTGTTGTTGTCTGTCTTAGCTTTTGCCTGGTATACAACTGCTTGCGTAAGGCATTAGTGGTTAGAATGGCACCGAAAACGAAGTCTTAACTATTACACTATTTAGCGAAGTGGTCAAGTCTTTGTTTGTGGTGTGGGAGATCCTGGGTTTGATCCCTGCCAGCGCCGAATGCATTTCATGTTTATTGATATATATTATACACACTATAACGGATGAAAAATCGTACCTTAATTAATGTAAGAGACAAGGAAAGCTTGGTTTAATTTGGCAAATTGCTTTCGAAAGCAAACCAAGCTTTTCTTGTCTTATGTAAATAACATGAGTTGAAGAATTATTTAAAGAACGGGCAATTTTCAATGCCGTCGTTCCTGTTTCACATTCTCTCCATTTCTTTCATGTTCTTGTAACTGAAACAAGTGTATCTTTACTAAACAAGTGAATTTCTTTTTCTTTCGCTAAGGTACCTTCGATGAGAATCTCGGAAGTCTTCCATCGCACGTTGTCAAACTAAATATGAAAAGTGGAGAGGTTCGCGTAGATTATATGGGCTCTTGTATACTTATGGCCACACTAAATGGTTTTGCATCTAGAGTAAAAGACAGCTGGGTGTTGCCTCATAACGGGAGAAGCTCCAAAGAACGTCGAGGTAAGATCTGATCTTGTTTGAGAGTGCGTCGGGAGTGGGATGTTGTAATTCGTTACCTCGCAACAGGATTACCATCGAAATGAATGACGATGTGAGAGATTTTTGAGGATAGTTTAGAACATGTTAAAGTGAGAGAGTCACACTTTTGCATTTAGGCGCATGTGACCTAGAACGGGAAGTCAAATTAAGAAGAATGTCTTGCAATGTTATGTTAACCTTGATATGTTAGTTGTAGGTGTCACAAACAGTCTGTCGCATGCTTGCAATATGCGTTCCATTACTTTTCAATGCTCAAGTCCTGTATGGTTTCATGTTGTATTTCCCTTACAGTACGTATCATACCGATACTACAAAAGAATGGTTCTGATCCCTTGATTAGTCCTGAACCATTGTCAACCGAAGTGCGATTGCATGGAGATGCGCACTGGAATGAATTCCAGATGATCATGTCTCGTTCCACCACGCCAGATATTATCAAGATGGTCAGCAAATTAGAGGAATTCCTTACTCAGCAGCACCGAAGCAGTGTCCATGCTTTATCATCTTTCAGACCATTTACAGAGCAAATTAGTGATCCCCTGTCAGCCCTGAAGCAGTCTAAGCAAAAGGCCGCCTATTCACCAGAACGGGAAGCAGAGAATGGAAAATGGCCAGGGCAGAACGACGGTAATTCGCTTTGTTTACTTCTTTTAGCCATCATTGATTCTGTGTGACGCATGAGCCCCACACTTGACACTTTCTGTTATAGAGAAGGTTCGTTGCATTTTAGCTTTTCTGTTTATTATTTGAAATAACTCTTGCTAATTAGTTTCTTCCCCTTTTCCAACGTTAAACTTTCTTTATTTGAGAGACTACCCTTTGTCAAGCCATCGATCTGCTTTTGTAACAATGCAACTTATTATTTGAACGTCAACTTAACAATATTCACACGTATCATTTCCAGGGCTCAAGTACCAACACTGGGCAGAGATTTTAAATTCCATCACGGGTATGGAGCTCAACAATTTGTCGTCAGCAATTCCTGATCGCAGTGTGATCATTGGTGGTACCCTTGCTGTAAAGGCTAACTTTGTTTCGCTTGGATGTTTTCATGGATCAAACTTCCGTGCACAGAGCTGGGCCTTGTTTTCAATACGAGAACCAACTGCTCATTTCCGAACTGACACCCGACGGGTGGAGAAAAGTTGCCAAATAAAAAGAGCTTCAAATTCGCAAGAACTTTACTTCTCCCTTGGGCACGAAGTGGACGGAAGAGAAGCTTGCCGATCACCAACCTTTCAAGGTAAGAATTGAGGGTATGATGTGCATGCATGGTCGAGGTCAGGCTTCGTTGATCCTAAAGGTATGCTCACGCAAAACAGCCCCATTAGAATTTTACTTAGGCCACATTTACATATATGTCTATAATATGGGTAACATAACTACAACATTCTTTGCCATTTTAAAACATTGCGATTTCTTTTCAAGGTGAATGAGTTCAATAATGAACCAGATTACGGACAGGGAATTTACTGACCGTTGCAGTGTTTTGTTTTTAAAGCAGTTTATTCTGTGGTGTTCAATAAATTAGTCTCAGAAATTGCGTTAATGAACTGTTTGTTTGTGGAAAGTAGTGCGGCCAGGCACTAGTCACATTAATCGTTTGGAGTAAAAAGGAGCGTGCAATTCGCCCTGAAAATACCAAGTGTGTGAGTTACAGATTTTATGCTATTCGTTATATTGAATACCTGATTGGTTGTAAAAAGTTTCTTTTCGTCAGCAGAAGATCGCTGCCTTTTTGTGATGAATATGTCTTCTAGAGAAGTATGGTTGGCATCGTAATTCGTTCTCAGTAAAGTTTTGGTTTTCCAGCAATTGCTGCCTGATTGCTTAGTAACTAGTATGTCTCAATTATGGTGCAATCCTACAGGCAGAGTAAAAACTCATGGACACAGAACAATATACAACTAATTACTGCGCATGAGCTTGAAGTGCCAATTTTTACACTATCAACGAGCGAGAGTTGGGAGCGCCTCGTTCACCAAGGACCAAAATAACTAGCCGATAAAGGGTGGAAGTAAAATGGACTATTTCATCATTGCACACATTTTTGTGAATAAAACAATTATCAAATAGATACAAGACATCTGACGGTGTTCTTGCATATCATCAGAGCTTTTTAATCAGGGTACTGGTGATCATTATTCGGAAAGTCTTGTTTATACGGTTTAGTTGTTATCCCACATTTCATCGAAGGCTCTGACTTCTATCAGCCTTCCAACTGAGCAGCCAAAGTCAGTGTGATTAATTTTTATTCCTAAATTGTCATGTTTACTTTACATAGATATATTAATGCAAGTCATATTTCGATCGCGGCGCAAAGAGTAGGTTCTGTCGTGAATGGTACTGTATTACTCCGAGTTCTATCGTTATTGATTCACATCGAACACAAGCCTATTGCCCACGATATTTTGCGTTAGTATTCATCCAAAATATTTTGTGAAAAGTATACATTGCTCTCGTTTGTGACCCACGCCACAGTATGTATATTGTTGAGTTCGCGAATGAGCCTACACGTAGCTTTTTATCCGCTTTGAGAAGCCGTGGATTTTTAAACATAGTTAGACATATTTCATGGTAGTCTGATAGGAGTCCAAGTACTAAATTGTGAAAGAAGACGGGCAGTTTATCAAGCTAGTTTCACGGTTTCTCTCTGCTTATTTAGCTTGGGCATGTACATGTTTTCTAGGAGATTTTGCACCTTTGTCTCACTAAGAGAGCAAAATTCATAGTGGAATACAGAAGGTGATATCTTAACCTATTTGGATGATGTCACCTATTTTATAACACAACTACTTATTGAACAACGCTGTTTTTACAGCAGCCTTGTTTCCTTGGAAACATCCATGAAACCTGTTACCCTATTTTCTACTGCTGGATCAGACATGGAGTACATTTCGTAACATATTGATAAATATTCACTGAAGTAATTGAAAACATCAGGAAAAAACCGCCATAAAAAGGTGTCTTGCGATGTTGCGTAGAGGCCTTAATTATTGTTTGATATTTGGGTTTGTTTGTCGTAGAATTTATGGCGACTGTAAGGAAAGTGTCTCGAGGACGACGAAACCCACCTTCGATGGGAGCTCAAGTGCAAGAATGGCTTGCGTATGTCAATACAACGAATGACGAAGACCTCCCGTCGGAAACACCAGATAGTAACTCGAAAAGCCCTTCGGAAAAGTTTTCGCTGATGAAGCAGCCAAGTGGATCAAGGAAAGTATCCTTTGCTCCAAAAATACGCTACGAGAATGATTCAGAGGTGATCTTTGCGTTACCAAAGTTGTCGCTCAAGTTGAAAACCGAGCATGATCAACCGATGACATTGCGTGTAGCAAAGATCTTATCCCCGTACAGGGTACCCATTTCAGACCCTTGGCTTTCAACGGTTCCTAGTCCTCACGTGGTGGACTGCTCGTTTGTGTCGCACTTTGACGACAGCTTATGTGTTACTATGGACGTGAGTCTTCTGTTCTTTCTCCACGATCTAACTCTGGCTTATATGAAAGAAAAGGAAACAGTGATGTCAGGTAGGTGAGACAGCACTTGTATTCATCTGCAGGGAAGGGATATTAGAAAAGAGGAAAACAGAGACCTTGCGTAGAATCAGTTATCACAAAGTAGCTAGGACAGTTAAATGTAGGTCTTTTGCGTTCGATACCCCATTGGTTAACTTGGTGATGTTAAATGCCCAGAGTAGAATGTCATTTAAGCAAGCATCAGAAAATACAAAACGGCTGTACCAAGCTGAGCGCAGTTCCGATCAAAAAAATGATACATAGACTGATGTTCAAAATACTAAGCATTAGACAAGAAATCAAGCTAAACGGAAAAGAAGCACTAAATTCTGTAATGTATTGTTGGTGACCAGTGCTATTTTTCCGTTTAGCCTGATTTCTTGTCTAATGTTTAGAATGTCATTGCATTTTATAGCCGAGAAGTCACCGTGTTCTTGCATTCGATTGCGCAAAATTCAAGGGAACTGCCCTGCATTAAATACTGAACTCTACCTAAGCAACTTACACGTGTGCATCAGTGCGGGAGATGGTTATGAAAGTGCAGCCGATTCCACAGCTGCTTTAATCTCTGCTTAGGATCTCACTTTCAAGCATAATTGTCGAGTTACAAGTCACTAAAGTATCGCTCATCGAACCCTTTTGGCATCTGTGATAAAGTATGGCGTTTACGAAAAGCCTTAATTCTAATTTTAATTACAAATGGGATTGATAAATTCTTCGTCGCCTCTTGCAGTCAGTTTAGATTACTTTAAGGCTTGGATTTGGTCAAAACACTTGAGTTATTAGAATATTAGAAAACCAGTTACAAGTATGAGGTGGGCTCTCAAGATTTTGATAAATGCTGCGTTAAGTAACGTCCTTATCGTATGAATTAGAATGAGTTTGTCCTGCATTTGTCAAGATTGGAAAAGTATAAAGGATCATTATCGGCGTCGTTTAATGTCCTGTCGTTTATAGCTTTTGTACTTTTCTACGTTGTAATGTTTTCAATGTGGCAGATTATGTAGGGAAAATGACAAAATTCTGAAGTTTAATATCTAACTCGTGTCAATGTCTCAACGGCCTTTCATGTTCAGGTTTTTGTAAGCGTTTTCATAATCATCACCTTTGTGCTTCCACTGAATTCATACTTCTTTTCTTTGATCAACAGGCTCCTCATCACGTTCCTATCGTTCTAGTCGAAGTTCTGACCAGAAAGATGGTACATCATCACAAGGGTCTTCCTCCTCTTCAGGGCCAACGCCTGTGCCAGTGTCTAAAAACAGTAATGACGAGTCGTCAACAAGTGGTAAGAAGATCAGCAAAGTTGAGACATCACCGAAAGATAAATATCGACAATTTCGATGCAAAAGTTGGAAGCTGGAGCCCCGCATCCGTCTGCTAAGTTGGGCTGGAAAACGAATGGACCCAGTGGGGATTGACTGGGTGTTAGAGAAACTGGGCTTTACTCATGCTGACTTGACAATTCCGAAATGGATACAACGTGGTGCCATGGATCCAATGGACTACATCTTATCGATCTTGGTTGCTCGTATGATAGCAGGTATGCAACGACCGGAAGAGAAAATCGACGAATGAGGAAATCTAGAATAATCGATAACCTAATTTTGTGTGTTTTTATGCACTTCGTGCAGTAATGTAACCGGCTAGTTGTCTCAAACAGTTAACTTCACAAATTGGTGCACCTACCAGTACACACTGTACTCACATTGTAGTCCCATTTTGTAAGAAATTCGAGGTTTAGCAAGGAGAGGAATGTTGGTTTCAGACTGAAATTTTTTTGCTAGTTCTTACTGAGAATTGGGTCATAAAATGTTATTTAAAAGACAGATAATGTACAACCATTGGCATGCACATCGTCCTTGCATTTCTGGCAATGCAGTAACATTTGTGTATGCACGTAATACTATTGCGACATTGTCATGTATCTAGGGTATTGGTTATGAGAATTCAACCCATAGACGTTATCTAAGGGTTTTAGGTGTACATAGCCAGTTTTAAGTAATTCCCAAGAATTTTTATTTTGTAATTTAAGGAACAGGAAGTAGGTTTTGCTTTTCTTTTCTTGCGTTTGAATGCCTTCTGTTTTAAACAGTACAACAAGGACAGATCAAACACAGCTAATTAATTAGGTTTACGGAATTTAGTATCTTGAACACCTAGAGGTTTGGGGGCTTTGCAAGAGCTGTTAGCCAATTGCTGCCGTAGGATATACGATGTTGGGAACTAACATCTTGTAGTAGGGAGTTTTAGATAGATTCATCCATTAAGATCATATGTTTGATTGAAATAATATACCATCAGCGTTGGCTGTCAAATTGACTACTGGAATGAGCAGAATAACAGGTTATTGTTACCTAATAATTACTCTATGGCCAAATGGAAGGGTGATCGTGTAAGGAAGCAATATTAAAGTTGTTGAAATATCTGACTACACAGTTGTATTTGTCACTACTAATTTGGGGTCTCTGACGTACTCACATGGGATTCATCAACTTGGTTTTGACTTTTAGATACATCTTTTGTGGAACAAAGGTTCGTGTAAATGTCCGCCACTGCGCGTTTTTACCGATCGTTTTATTCATTAGTATCAACAGCTTGAAAGACATTCGAGTCAAGTGTCGCAAATTGTCTTGATCACCGATGCTGTTTTGATATATGAATAAGATGCAAATGTATGACGGCAGTTCATGCATCATGGCGAGAGCCCTAAAAATACGAGGGGAGAATTTGAGGCGGTTTCTATACTAACGTGAAAATTTTGGTTGTACTCAGTTATGTTTCACACTATGTAGTTATGATCAGTCGCAATGTTATGACGTGAAATATCCTGCTTTGATGGTGTAACAGTCATTTCTGTACATCCAGTGAATGATGAGTTGCGAGTTTTATTCTTAGAGTTTCAGAACTTGGAGATTTTTATTAAGTTTTTGAGGCTAATGATAAATCACACCTTAAAATGTCCTAAGAATGGTGTGTTCATTCTCAGGGAATACAAATTAAATGTAACTATTTCTTTACATACCTCTAAATAATTGTGAAATTTGTATGTTGCTGTTAAGTTAGACAATTAGATTGTGATAGATCTGTTGCATTCCACTTATCAAAAAACACGTGTTATCAAAGTCTGCATTGGCGATAAACAGAGGCGCTCTGCAACGGTAGAAATGACAGGCTATTTAGCTGCAGCAACAGAAATTTATTTATTTCGTAGTATACTAAAGGATATTATATGTCGTACGCCCTGTGGTAATCTAACATTTACTTTGTACGTTGGCTTCTTTCGATTTGCAATGCTAGGAGTTGCCTCAGAAAGATTACATAACATCAAATGTACAGTGGACAACTTTCCTTAATTTGTAATACCATACAAAGATTGATCATTCCAAATTTCACTTTTTGTGTTGCCACACCACCCCCAATTGATTACATAATCTGGTCGCGTGAGACATTTATTTGCTGCCATGTAGTAGATGCTAAGCTCAAGTTTACTTCGACAATGTTAAACACCAAATATCTCGTTTTGGACAGATATTTCCTTGATGATGTCTCGAAACGTCTATTTTGAGAGACATTGTGACATTGTGTATACTCGTGCCAGTTGTCAGAGAGGCTTCGATGATTCTAAACTTGTGCACTTCGTCGAGTCAAGGAGCAGCATCCCTCCGTTGCAGATGTCTGTGTTGGCATCCAATAGTAGCTATCACGATCTACTTGCGACTTCTGATTTTATTTGTGTTTATAAGCATGTTGTGCCATTGATTTTGTAACTAAACGATATTGATTGATCTATTAATTAAATATTGTACATTGATTCTTGTATATTTTGTATAATTTGACTTCGCGTCAATTAACTCATTGTCTACGATGACTGTAAATTCAGGTGAGAAAATAAAGCCATTTGTTTAAGTGCTGAACATTCATATCAAGCGAGGAATAGAAAATGGGGTAGACGAAATCTGAACTCCTGCTGTAGCTGCCAATGGGAACTAACAAAAAGTAGCATTGATGAAAGGCTCGTGTTTTGATTGTGCTCTTTGTGTCTTTCGTAACATGCCCGCTTTTATTTCCATTGATGCCCCTCCGAAATGAGTCCTTGTCACTCGCATTGGTTGAGAAACGTGCATACTGGAGCAATGTGTTGATGGAAAAAATCCCATAGATTTGCGGTTTTTGCCCCTCTATTTTGCAATAAAACGTAGTAAATCGAAGTTCTGCTATTTGAACTGGGCTTGACACCCCCGTTTCCTGGGGTAAGGCCTTGTAAATTGGAATGGTGCTAAAATTGAGGGGTTTTCGCGACGTTTAATGAAGTAAATCAGCTATTTTAATGAGACTTAAACTCTCATCAGGAATCAGTCGCATTTGTATCTTATATGAAGAACAACACGGGCTACAAGATTTGTACAACATATGATTGCCTTGCAGAGTTGAGGCATATTGCAAGATGATAAAACCCCTAAAGACTGCACTGTAAGCATTTGCAAAAGATGCAAGCCGAAATACAAGTCGGTAATAATTTCTAGAAGTTAAGACTTCTTGAACGGTCGTTGATAATGTCGTGGACTTTGGAGGTTAACTGGACCATTTTCACTATGAGTTAGTCAGAAAGGGATAGGGAAGCAAAATCCAATGTTCAGAAGTAATACGAATAGAATTGACTGCAGTCCACACTTAATGTACGTTAGTTGATGTTGTTTTTGAAAAGACAAAGTGATATTTCTTGCCGTTTCGGTATTAGATGAATCGAGTGTCAGTGTAAGTCTTTCTACACTGTGCAACATGAATACAACGACTTGAATGATATAAAGATGACTCTGCTTATAAATATGAAAACCCAGGCTAAAACTTTTAAACGAAGCATGACTGCAAATAACGTAAACAGTAGAAATCGATGGCTTACTAATTTTTATCAACCTTTCGATGTAACATACATAATCAATAGGAATATCAAAAGACTGTATGAAGGCACGACTGTCTAAAGATGGCGCAAATTTAACATCGACATTCAAGTTGAGGTTCAAATGATTTTGGATGGCATTCTAAATCAACTCTTGCATTTAAGGTGCTAGAGGAATTAAAATCTAAGTAAACTTATAATCAGCTTTGTTTGTAAGTTATGTGTAATCTCTACTCGGCGTATATAAAAGAAGGAGCGACAAAGGTTTCTGTCGGAGGAAGGGGAGGCAACAGCGAAGAGGGTTCTCAAGCCACTGATGACAGTAGGTCGCCTAATCACAGTTAATAGAAATCTCTATGAACTATGGCCTAATGCAAATGGAGGATAATGATGGTAGTATCAGAAGTGTAAGACTATGTGGCTCACGTGTTGCAGTGTGACGATCACGCAGTGAACACTACTCAGGATATGGATTTCGTGTTGTCAACATAAAATTCTAAACAAATACCCCTTCCATAATGGGATGTGTATTCGTCTTGTAATAAGTACTTACAAGCTTGAATAATATAACACAGTGGATAGAAAAGACCATCGCAAAATAGAGGGGCAGTGCTAAATATACAGTTGGGATGTTTCTTAAAGGTTAATTTTACTAAACTTGATTAGGTAGCATAACGCATAATAATCGTGTTAGATGACAACAGGCTGTCTGCGTGGCGGTTAAGAGGTGAAAGTATAACAGCTGATGGTGGATGTGACCTATGGGACCTTCCTCTAAGGGTACACAGTGGAAAGGTTGCAAATCTGTTCTTGCAAGTCTTCTTTTTAAACCTCTGAGATGAGAGCTGCTGAAATACAATCGTATATTTTACACGAGATATAACATACCCCCTCGCAACTCACAGACATGATGGTTGGGTGAGTCATTTGCTTGCGATCCCAAATCACCTTCCACTATTCACTGGTTGTGTTTCTATTCGCAATCTTTGATCTTACCCTTTGTAACTTTCCACTCTGTAATTTTCTCGACTGAAAGTTAGAATCAATACTGAACATATACAAATAAGCTTCGTTGGCAAAGACAAATGTAACCGAATGCTATTCTTCCTAAAGTCTACAGGGATACCTGGTGACATAATTACTCAGACACACTAGCAATGTGCGATAGTTAAACATGCTGAACCTTGATCAAGGAGTATAGCCTTCGCCGTGTACGCAATAGATCATGATCCACTACCCTCGTAAAAATAGGAAAAGGACACTTAAGTCAACTGCAATGATAGAAAAGCATTCCTGTCAACGTAAACAGTTTTATCACTGTATTAAATGCAGGAGGATTTAAAAGCGGGAAGATCTGCACATTTCTATTTAAACAATATGTAGCATTTTACGTTATATAGGAATTTCGAAGATAAATCCTCCTAGGAAATTTCTTACGCTCCTCGGTGACGTATTGAACAAAGAAAATGTCCGCCTCCATAGTCATCAGTTTCCTAAGTCACGACATTGTAAAAGTGCAGAGGGACTGTGTATTACTTACAGCTGTCACATGGCATGCCAAGTGTTGGTCTCATGATATATGCAATTTTGCCTACAAGGTCATTCTTTTTAAGTATTTTATACATGACATGAAAAATTACTTTTACAAACTTTCCTTTGTCCAATATCATCGAAACCTATGCTAACGCACTGCATTGTGAAGAAATTCAAAATTCTCAAAATGACTTATTAAATTGAAGATTGTCTCCGGTATGTTGGTTGAAATCAGTTTTAACAGCCTTAAATATTTGTTTCTAATTATAATGGCAAAGTTTCATTGTGATTTATTCAACAAAAGCTACCTAGTTGTTAATTAATAAACAAATAAAATATTTGAATATCTGATGTGGTTATATATTGACTTTCATTACCAAAAGCAACATGCAAGGCAAGCAATGCCATGATGTACATGCAAAACCAGCATTTTCCGAGACGTTCTTATTACGTGTATAGGAAGAACGCTCCATCGTATGTATATAAACGTGAAAAAATGTATTTATGTTTTGGAAACAATACACTTGCCTACAACCTTCAGGCGGTTATTTTAAATGGCGTGGTTAGATACGATTCACTTTGTATTAAAATGATAACGAGGAAAACTTATAATGTGTTGCAAAACCAATTGAAATGAACTGCCAGGGATAAAAAACAGAACTAAAATATTTTGATATCGAATATGAGAGAATCCGCAATACCGACACTTAAAAACAACCGCACTGCTAAACATGAAGAATCAGATAAACCTAAAAGTTCAGAGTATTGTAGTAATTTATTGACATTCATCAGTCTAGAATTCATGTGATCGAGGTTCACCCTCGTTGCTGCCTCTGGCATGGTCCCTATCCTTGCCTTGCGAGATCAAATAGTATCATCTCAAGGGGTGCGACGAGGTCAATGTCAATGAGAGTGCCAAGTTCATGTCGCCAAAATGTTAGAGGGTTAAACTTGAAGCAAACTGATAAACGCATTCAACTTCCGTTTTGTTAAGGCATATTTGTGCAAGAATCGATTTCTACCCTTTGTCTCCTTACACTGCTGAGGATAAATTGACGTTTACCTTTAAGATGGAAAAAAACAGTATTCAATGAGTTTACAAAGTTGATGTCCATTCTATATTTTCTGAACCTGTGCTACTTAAACCAATCGACATTCCCAAATAGAACTTTTGGTTGCAATACAAAATTCCAGATTTGATCTTTTGCTCCACCTTCCGTTTTCATACAATCAAGACGTCAGTCAAAAGAGTCCAACAAGTGCGAGACGTCGTCATCCACACTTTATTTTTGACTTTCTAACAATTTGATGGACGTAAACGAATAACGTAAGTTTGCTGAAGACGTCATAGAGCAGACGAATGCAAAGAGCATCAATTTTATTCTTAAGAGTTCAATTTAGCAATTTAGGACGTGAGACAAGATTTAGATGCCAACTAGAACCAGCATTGATTGACTTTTGTATTCGTTGTTTTCTTGATAAGAAGTTTGCATGTTGTCCTGTCACTGCAACTGTCCCTAAATGTGTTTTGTA